>JAJJWW010018583.1:0-178610 GCA_023531295.1 Papaver armeniacum | reverse complement strand
GGAATTGTTGCGCAAGTCATTAGGAGAGAGAAAGTTTAAGAGTGTTTTACTTGCTAAGTGTAATTCCATTTTTCCCCGTAGATAATTCATGAAATCAATCAATAAACATTCTCAATTATGCAGCTTTCAATGAACTAATTAACCAAAATATAGTGAGGGGTGTAGTGTGGGAAAACCTGCTACTACAACAACAACTCATACCAACACTACCACCAACTCATACAATAAAAGACACCACTATCACCTGCAGTGCAAACAAACATCCAACACTACCGCTGTAACAACACCTGCCACCACCACCACCACCACCACAACAACAACAACAACAATAACAATACCAAAATATTTCTATCACCACCACCACCACCACCACAATAGTACAACAAAATCCATTTGCTTGGTTTAGAATGAATCACAATCAAGAGCTCAATTTAAAATCAAACTTATCTTCATAAACACCAAACAAATTTTCAAGATCAGCTTTCATCCATTTCTTGCACAACAAAGAGATCCATCTCCCTTCTTAATCACTCGAAATCAATCACCGTAGCGACTTAAGAACAAACTCATATCATATAACTTCAATTTCAAATAATATTGTTTTTGAATATTCCAATTAGAAAAACCCAACCTTCGATTTCATCTACAAATCATGAAAATCATCATTCACCATAACCTACACGATTCAAACAAAGACTGTGTCCCATAATCTCTGAGATCGACATCAACATTTCGTTTCTCGATCTGTTCTCTCTTCCCGTAGCTTAATCTTCACAGTAAATCCCATCTCATCTTTGTTGCTTTTGTCTCTCAACATCTTCTCGATCTCTAATTCAATCACGTAACTCTCTCTCTCAAATCTTAAATCGAGATCAAACTCAATGGATCGAATCTTTAACTCGTAATCCACTCGAAACTATCAAGTAAAGATCCAAAATCAAATTAATCTTTGTATCTCGTTTGAAAGTATTTGAAATCGAAAGCATAATCGTAAGTGATAGATTTCTAGAGACCGACGGTATCATCTAACTGCAGAAGATCGTGGGTGGTTGCTCGTGTTGGGCCGTGGTGGTGGCGTCGATGGAGATCGTGGTGGTGGTGAGAGGCGATGGAGATGATGGTGGTGAGAGCCCCGATTTTTTTTTCTTCGGTGTTAACAATTAAGAATCAAGAAGAAAGAAATAAGAGAGGGAGGTTAAATAAGGAATTATAATAATTATGTTTTTAAAAGTATTTTCAATTATGCCATCAGGGACATTTGTAAAGTCTGTTAGGGATATTTGTGAAGACCCATCAAAAGGAGGGACAATAATTCAATTACCACTAATTTGGTCGGTACTAATTGGACCCTAAACAGCAACATATAACGCAACGGGGAAGAGAGAGAAAGGAGGCGACAGACGGAGGTTCCGCGAACTAAAAAGAAGCTGGGGCTTCAGATCCGACTCTGAGAGAGAAACAAAGGGAGGCGCAGCTACAGACGCCAAAGAAGGGTTTTCAAGTTCCATCGCCGATTCGGTTTGATGAGCTTATGATTCTCTTTATTATTTTTATGGCTTTTGTGAAAGCCATGGATTGCTAGTTCTATTGTAGCTAGGGTTTATATGTTGAAGCCACATGGAGTTTTAGGCTATTTTGAATAAAATTGAATAAAATCTAGCAATAGACTATTATGAATTGAATATGATTAATTCTTGATTTTGTTTATTGATTAATCGAAAAATATGTGTTGTCGCTTCACCGGTTTAATTTGTATAACCTTTGCGCATAATTGTTAGGATCGAAAATATATTTGTCTACTTATTTGATATTCCATGCTTGGGTTAAATCCTTTGATTGGGTATGCTTAGAATAGCCAGGTGTTATTTGAGGACCTAAATTTAGTTTCGTATAATTTTCTCGCTAACACAATTTGATGGTGCATGCTTGGATTTAGTCTTTTGATGTGCCATGCTTAGGGTGTCCTAGTGATATTTGCGAGTCTAATACTTATAATATATAGGTGATGTCGATAGAACGGACGATAAATAAATATTCATGAGTTATGTTTCATTTCAGTAATCGAATAGAAATAGTGGTGGATACTATAAGCCCCGGTTACCGACTTCCCATTGGATTTCTTTCATTAGTTTTGTTTAGTTTAATTTTATTATTTCGTTTTATATTTTTCGTCTAAAAATCCAAAAATATTCTTTTAACTCCTGATTACATATATTGATTATCAGTATTTCCACCGCTCCTCGTGGGAACGACCCGTACTTGCCTCTGTCTACTAGTTAGACACCGTGCGATTGCGGTTATTACAAATAGGCATCTCCGAATCCTATCATGTAAGTCCAAAATCCTTGAACTAAATTATGCGTACTTTACTGGCTCAAGATGTCCGGAAACTAAGTCCGTGTTCCTGTACGCGTACTGCCGGAAGTTTACATCCCGTGAATTTCTGCTGGAGTTTGTGAACTGAAAACAAACTTAATTCGGGTACTTAAGTATGCGTACCGGTCTATGCATACTTGAGTGGGTTATTTTCTAAAAACGGTTTATTCGTGAACTATGATATATATAAACTAAGGAATTCATATTTTCAAAGTGTGGCTATAATGTTCATGAATTGATTCGAGTGAATCAAAATCGTTTTTACTTCGATTGTGTCTTATATACTTTTATGAGATCTAAGCAATTGAACAACTCTCTAACTAGTTCTTTTGAGTCATTTGAACTAGTTATGGTGAAGATGAATAAAGTGGATATGAAAGTGCTCATATGGCTAACCATGTGGTTAACTATTGTTGAACCAACTAGGTGTACACGTTTAGGTACGGTTACACAAACCTAAATGAATGTGCATTTCATTTGTGTATAAAAAGCTAAGTTCGATCTAACGGTTGGTTTATGGGTGAAAACTACTCCTAGCAGAATTTGGTAATTTGGGGTGTGGATGAGGAATGAATTTAAACCTTAAACAAATGCACTCACATGGTGAGTGCTTGTAGATTCGAGAGATCAATCTGTGCAAGTCCGGCCTAAACCAAGAAATGGCCGTTCCGCACTTGTTTCGGCCACAAAGTGAAGGAGATGGGGTTGATCTTAGGGAGGGAAGCGAAGAAGGTGTTGAGATTGTGAAGGTGTTGGCTTGCTTATGACTTGTAAATGTAAAGGTGAGCAGGCTTGTGATTGATGCAAGCAAGCTCGGGGTGTTGGAATACGTTTTTTGTATTAACACTTGGTTTTTGTCTCGTCCGGACTTGTGTTGTTGTTTGAAATAGGGCGGAGAACCTATTTATACAAGTCATTGAGCCTTATTCACGTCTCTCGTGGGAGGTGGAGGAAATGGAGTGATGGAGTAGTGGAGTTGTGCGTCGGTGCCACACGACCGCCTTTGCCCACTTCTCCTGTTCATCTCTAACCGTCCATGACTTCCCGACACGTTTCTTGTGATGGCGCGTTGCACGCCGCACGCCGTAAACCGCCGCACCAATACCCCATGTGTATCCCCATTTTGTGACATGATTGATGTCCGGAATGTGGATCGTGGATCCACGAAAGATAGCATGTAATGTCAATTGAATAACCGTGTTATTCGTAAAGTCGATACTTGTGAAGTATCGTGTGTATTTTATGCAGTATACGCATTATGGTGTGGTAAAGTGATGGGTAATGACGCCTCACTAACCAAATAACTCCTGACCAGGGTTGTATAACCAAGCTGGTGAAGTTGGAAGGATGAGATGATCTTTGAGACACTCATCTGCGACCGTTAATGAATATTAGGGTTTTTGAAGAGGTGCGCAAGCATCACTCTTCAGCCTTGGTCGAAACCGAGCATGGAAAGGGATTTGGAGAGAACCGACCGGCGTGCATGTAGATAGCATGCCAAAGTGTACACGTCCATGTCTCACTGTCCCATGAAGGTGCGATCTAGGCCACTCAATTTGACCTAAAAGAGGAGTGGTTGAGATCAATTTTGCAATAGGAAATTGATGCCGCAAAAGGCCGCGCATCATGCTTTTTCCGGCCGTTGCGCCCAAGACGACCTAATTTGGTCGGTCTTGGCCGATGGGTTTGACGTGAAGATGGCAGGCTGGTGTTCATGCCTATACCCGAATATCCCATGAAAACGTGATCTAAGCCACTCAAATCATCCTATGAAGTTGAGCGGTCGAGATCATTTTGTGGTTTGGGAGGCGTGGCCATGCTAGTTTGGACGCACGTTTGGATTAACCAGGCATGATATGCCTTGGCCGAACACATGAGGAGGTAGATGGGCCCACGGTGGTCATGCCGGTATGACCGGCCCTTGCTTAATCTAATCTGACCCTCCATTCGTGCCGGAGAAGATGGACGCGCGTGATGGCTTGAAACCCTAATTTTGGCTTTCAAAGCCGTGCGCCGCCTCTTGTTTGGGTGACGATTTTGTCACGGCCAAACATTGTTGGTTTTGACCGATTGGTCAAGTGTGTAGGCGGTCCCACGGTGATCGTGTTGACATGCTCGGGCCCTTTAAGTCTACATCTACACCCTCCATCTATACCCGCGAAGATGGATGGTTGAGACTGCTTGCAACACATGTAATATGCCGCAAACCCTAATTTAGGGTTTTCCGTCCATAATGCTTGGTATGAACGGTTTCTTGGCAAGCTTAGGCCAATGACCGACCATGCGGGTCGGCCGTGGGTATTCCATACCGCTTGGGGGTGATGGAATTGATCCTGGGGTCATCCAATCATGCTTATGGAGTTGGATGATCATGATCGGGATCATATCCTGACCGATACGGTCAGTCCGGATGCTCAATCGGCTAGTATAACACACCGAGAGGGGCTCAATCGGCTAGTATAACACACCGAGAGTCACCATGTACGGGTATTTCGTACATGGTTTCATTATAGTGCTTGGAGGTTCGTGTTACTCGTAAGAGTAACACCTCACCGTCATGCCACACCGATAATGAGTACTGGAAATACAAGGCCGATATGAAATTCACAGAAGGGATTGTTGCCACATGCTCCAACCTCGGAGGAATTTCATGTATTCACGTAATGGGATTGTTGCTACATGCTCCATTCTTGGTGAATTAAGTGAGGGAGTATCCAACACTTATAAATGGCTTTATCTTTTACAAGATGTCGCCGCATGATTTTTCCGGTTTTTTACAAATTTAACCTTAAACGAAAATCCACCATCAACATTAAGTCCCCTGCCTAGCACATAATGGTTACACTATTGTGTGGTAGGCATGAGATGGTGACATACATATGTGAGAAAGACATGATAAAAGGAGTTTACCCGGAAGAGTGTTGGCCGACCGCTAGTTTCCCACGCCGTCACGCTTGTATGGAATCCCTGGCAGGGGCCGGTTTCTTTCTTTGGGTATTTGAATCAAAAGAGGAAACCAAATAAGGGAGGAATCCTTCTTCTATTGGGATTCTTCTAATTTTTTGTCTATAAAAGAGACAAAAATCCTTTTCTTTTTTCCTCACGAGTTCTCCTCTTCTCTTTTTTTTTTTTTTTTGTTTGAGCAGCTCCCGTCGTGACCTTGCCGCCGTCGCCAAACGCCGCCACCCGCCGGAGCTGTTGCTGAATCGCCGCCGTTGCTGCCGTCCGTCCGCCCAAGGTGAGTTTCGGTCTTTTTTTTTTTTTTTTTTTTTTTAGTAAAAACCCTAGCTTGCTAGGTAAACACCTTTTGTAAGATGTGCATATGCTTAGTCTTTCCACCATTGCATGCAAAACCTAGCTTTTAGGTTGTATCTTGAAAAGGAAAAACCTTGGCTTGAATCTCGCATACACGATTCCCATGAACAAAGAAAATCGTGTTATGATGCGTGAGAATGAACGTGGGCCCGCCGTGCATGCTTGATTGACCGTGGGTCTCACCCACATACGCTTGACCGAAATTCGTACCGAACTTGAAACTTGTACTGGACTTGAAATCAATACCAAACCGAAACTTGCACCCGACTTGAAATCAATACCAGATCGAAACTTGTACCTGACTTGAAACTTGAAACTTGAAACCAATACTTGTGATCGAAACTTGTACCGGACTTGAAACCAATACCAGATCAAATTTGTACTTGAAACTTGTACTGGACTTGATACCAATACCTTGTATCAAATCAATACCATACTGACTAAAATTTGTACCGGAATTGAATGGTGTTTGGACCGCCATCGTGTGCTCCGATGTGAGTTGTGTCTTGCCGTGTGTGACTACATCTCTCCCGTGCTTTCATACAAGTTCTAACTCCCGTCTTTTTTTTCATTGTGGAAGAAAAGAATCCCCGTTGAGATGTCTTCAAGATAATGTTGGTGCCAAGTCGAAGTGTTGATGCTTCAAAGATATGCCGAACATTGATGATGAGTTGTTCACCTCGCCTTTCCCAAGCATTAGGAGACATCCTTCTCATAAGATAGTCTTGCTTTCCGATTCAGAAAATATGGAAACTGATTCATTCTCTTCTTCAGCACTTGTGGTGAGATTTTGTCTCCAGAGAAACGAATATCCGCCTTCTCCTATTGACTTCAAGACTTTCCATGCTCCACTGGAGTTCTTATGAAGGATGGATGAGACGATGTTGAGTAATAAGGGCATTAAGGACAATTTGACCAAAGCGCATCCTCAATGCGGTCATGGCATCTCGCTACTCTCGAAATTAGGAAATACATCGCGGGTTTGATTACCTTCATTTCTCGGTGGCGTATTTCTACTCACACAGCCATATCTAGATGGGGAGAGATGACTATTACTTTGGAGAGTGTGGCTGCATTAATGAACCTGCCTATTGCTGGAAGTCTCTCTTACGAGCTCTCTGCTACTAACAAAGTAACTATGGTGCTATACTTCAAAAAGTGGCAGAATTCCGACACTGACAAGGAAGAGAAAAAAGATGCGAGATGCTTTTACACTGGTGGGTGTCAGAGTGGTCTCCTGCACCAGAGCCGGATCAAGAGTTGGAAAACGAGCTCAGTGTGATTGCGTTCCTGTCTTTATGGCTATCCAGGGATATATTCGATGATGGTTCTGGAAAGAAGACCATTAGAAGTGACCTTGTTAAGATTGCTATAAGGCCATGCGAAGGGTGAAGTTCTTCCTCCGGGCTCATTGTTCCTTGGATCACTGTATTCTCATTTGGATGCTTTAGCAATGGACATGCATGCTTCTAACGGGTACAAGAAGGTGGAGTCGCACATTCACTTCGCTTTTCTTCAGGCGCTCTTATGGGAACACTTCAAAAGTTACGCTCCTACTCCTGGAAATTCGCTCAATAACTTATATGGTGGCTCGAGAATACTCCGTTGGAATAAAAGGCGTCCTGCAGGTGGTGCGAAACTTGTGGACGTATTTGACAATGTGTCTTCTCGTAGATTTCCGTCCGTGGGGGCCGGTCCACCCTTCCATTGTTCAGCCAAAGACCTTTGCTATCGCTTCGACGGTCCCCCGTGCCGTGTTGTGTACCGATGTCGAAACTATGAAATCTGGAGAACTTATTTACCAAGGCGTAATACCGCATTCCAGGATATGTCCCGTCTCTATTTAACGGAGAATTTTCTGTGACTCCGTACAATATTGACAGGGCTGCTCGCCAAATGGGATTTGATCAGGGTGTCCCATTTATTCGTTCACCAAGGGTTCCGAAAGAATCTCTCCCGAATATTCTTAACGCTGGCATGTTTGTAGAACGGGTGAGCCTTCCCTTCTGGCCTATTGGGAGAAACCCAGTGGTAACCGATAAGTATAAGGAATTTTGGGGGAGACAACTGTTGGTTTTCCAGAAATTTTCGAGAGTGTTGTGACAGATTCCCGTAGTGAGCCATCTTCTGACGTCTTGACGAAGCATTTCCGGTTGAAGCCACTTCCACCAAACGGACCGAGCCGAGGGTTGCAGTCCCAAGTAGGAGAGAGACCTAAGAGGCAAGCATGCGGTCCGGAATCCTCAATTCCTCCAATATGCAGGTATTTAAATCTCCTCCCATCGGTTCTTTCATTTCTCCAAAGGTAAATTCTTCTAAAAACGATCCTTGCTTGAAATCGTGGAATTTCGAAAGAGAATGTCTTCACAAGGTCACGCGCATTCAAAATGAGAAGGTCAAGCGATACTGATCTTCATGCTGAGAAGTCTGGAGAAACTGATCTTCATGTTGAGAAGTCTGGCGGCACTGATCTTCAGGAGTCTGGTAATACTGATCTTTACACTGAGAAGTCTGGGGAAACCACTTCTTTTCCAGACCATGACAGGGATGATGCAAGCTCGGTTGGACGAGGCGCTTCCCTTAGTGATCTTGTTGACGGGGTCGTGATGGAAATTAGCACCCAGAGCGAAATAGATGCCGAAGGAATGTAAGAGAGGCAAGTGCTCGCTATAGTTGAGGCGGCTCCTCTTGAGATCCATCCCGAACAGGTTCCAGTAAATATGGCTATTGTGGTGACTCCTTCCGAAAGGCCTCCCCGCAATCGACAAGGCTCCCGCGGTTAGTGAATTACCTATGATGCGGTCTGGGGCTTTGTTCGATCCTCCTTTTACTATCCCTTATCCATGCCATGTGTTGGTTGGTGGATTCAGCGTGCCGGTTCAGTTCAAAGAGTTGTACACAGCGATATGGGAGAAGCACGGTCACATTGCTACCACCACGAAACTCAAAAGTCGTCTTGCGTTGGTCAACCGCGTCCAAGAAGCTTTAGTTTCTATCCAGGGGATGAGCGTCACGAATGGTCGAACAGCTTCGAGGAGATGATTGAAGATTGGAGGTTCCATCGGACGTGTTTGCGCAGTACGGTTTCAATGCTCCTTGGTTCTTCAAAGGTTTCTCCAAGATTCAGGAGCTCCAGAAATTACAGGATGAAGTCCCTTCCGCGGACTGTGTTGCTCGCCAGGAAGAAGAGGTTGAGAAGTTGTCTAAGGAACTGAGCCGGGGCAGTGCCGTGCTTCAAAGGATGAAGGTCTCTCTTGCCCATAAGGACGAGTTGTTGCTGAAGGACTTTCCTTGAAGTATTCGTGTTATATACTTGCCTTTTTAGATGCTTTTTTCTTTTTGAGTGATAGTGAGGATTTTCTTTGACCTCCGGTTTTGAAATAATAGGTAATTGAATTGGTTTATTTTGAGATAGTTTTGTGGACAACCTTTTGAAAGGGATTATGTTAAATGAAATTTGCATCTTGGTCATGAATGATTGCACATGAAATTGCAAATGTTATGTAAAAGGGAGGTACGAATGGAAACAAACATGGTGTTTGATCACTGAGCCTCTTTCTCCACGTGCGGGATGTTAAGTCCCCAAGAATTCTAAACTATCTTTCTTGTAAAATTGTTGAGTAAAACTTACTTGCTTTCAAGCCTCACTTGTATCGAACCGGAGTAGCCTTTCTAAGAAAATCTTCCGCACCAATCTCTCGTAGTTATCGCTCCGGACCAAGCTTCTCCCGAACAATGCGCTTCAAAGCGTTGCATTCACCGGTGGGGTGATGGAGGAACCGGTGGAAATGACAAGTACCTTGGGTCCATTACTTGATCGCAGGCGGACGCCATACCGGGGGTAGCTCCACCTCTCCATTTCGTACCCACGCCTCTAGTAGCTCCAGAATCTTCTTCATTGGGAAGGGGAAATGTAAGTACCTTGAGTCCGGCTTTTCCCGTGTTAGTGGGCATTGTGATGTCTCTCCGTGGCTTTGATGTGGAACAGAGATGAAGTTGGAAGATTTGCGAGTGCCATCATATTCCGGATCGCTTGCCTAGGTAAAGGGATGTGGAAGGTGTCGAATGTCACCGCCGAGTGATCGGATTGAACGTTCCCATCCTCTATATTCGTATTTCCCGATTGATTTCTCCTTCCTCAAGCATTTCTTCAGCCGGTTGAAAAGTCGACGCGATTGGACCGTCTTCCGGCTTCAAAGAAGAGTTTTGAGATATAAATCCTCTAGCAGGGCTCCATAGGCTGCAGTGCTCCCTTTCTTTATCCGGCGTACATTGTAGTACTCCGGGCAAGTCTTTTCCTCTGTCTGGACCATGTTGTCCATCTTTCTTGATTCGTTTTCGACTGCGTGCTCTTTTTGCTTCTCCACTTGTAAAGGTGTGACTCCCGACTAAGGATTCAACGTTTCTTGCACTGTCTGAGTTGATGCCTATCGACCCTCCTTGTAATTGTGCTGCTATATCATTCAAAAGGCGAAATGTCTCGCTCTGCCTTCTGGTGATACCGGCTTGATTTGCCAAGACATCCTCCAACATTCCAGCTATGCTTCCCATGATATCTCGAACCACCTTGGATTCCGGTGAGGATACATCGTGAGACGAAAATCGAAGAATTGAGAATTCGATTTTTGTAACCGAGAGATCAATCTCCCACCGTGGTCGCCAATTGTTTATGGGTGAAAACTACTCCCGTAGAATTTGGTAATTTGGGGTGTGGATGAGGAATGAATTTAAACCTTAAACAAATGCACTCGCGGTGAGTGCTTGTAGATTCGAGAGATCAATCTGTGCAAGTCCGGCCTAAACCAAGAAATGGCCGTTCCGCATTTGTTTTACCACAAAGTGAAGGAGATGGGGTTGATCTTAGGGAGGGAAGCGAAGAAGGTGTTGAGATTGTGAAGGTGTTGGCTTGCTTATGACTTGTAAATGAAAGGTGAGCAGGCTTGTGATTGATGCAAGCAAGCTCTGGGTGTTTGAATACGTTTTTATATCAACACTTGGTTTTCTGTCTCGTCCGGACTTGTGTTGTTGTTTGAAATAGGGCGGAGAACCTATTTATACAAGTCATTGAGCCTTATTCACGTCTCTCGTGGGAAGTGGAGGAAGTGGAGTGATGGAGTAGTGGAGTTGTGCGTCGGTGCCACACGACCGCCTTGCCCACTTCTCCCGTTCATCTCTAACCGTCCATGACTTCCCGACACGTTCTGTGATGGCGCGTTGCACGCCGCACGCCGTAAACCGCCGCACCAATACCCCAAGATGTATCCCCCCAGACATGATTGATGTCCGGAATGTGTGGATCGTGGATCCACGAAAGATAGCATGTAATGTCAATTGAATAACCAGTTATTCAAGAAGTCGATACTTGTGAAGTATCGTGTGTATTTTATGTGTATCGCATTATGGTGTGGTAAAGTGATGGGTAATGACGCCTCACCGACCAAATAACTCCCGACTGGGTTGTATAACCAAGTCGGGTGAAGTTGGACGGATGAGATGATCTTTGAGACACTCATCTCGCGATCGTTAATGAATATTAGGGTTTTTTGAAGAGGTGCGCAAGCATCACTCTTCACCTTGGTCGAAACCGAGCATGGAAAGGGATTTGGAGAGAACCGACCGGCGTGCATGTAGATAGCATGCCAAAGTGTACACGTCCATGTCTCACTGTCCCATGAAGGTGCGATCTAGGCCACTCAATTTGACCTAAGAAGAGGAGTGGTTGAGATCAATTTTGCAATAGGAAATTGATGCCGCAAAAGGCCGCGCATCATGCTTTTTCCGGCGCGCTGCTCCAAGACGACCTAATTTGGTCGGTCTTGGCCGATGGGTTTGACGTGAAGATGGCAGGCTGGTGTTCATGCCTATACCGAATATCCCATGAAAACGTGATCTAAGCCACTCAAATCATCCGGTGAAGTTGAGCGGTCGAGATCGGGCCAGGGTTTGGGAGGCGTGGCCATGCTAGTTTGGACGCACGTTTTGGATTAACCAGCATGATATGCCTTGGCCGAACACATGAGGAGGTAGATGGGCCCACGGTGGTCATGTCCGGGTATGACCATCCCTTGCTTAATCTAATTTGTGACCCTCCATTCGTGCCGAGAAGATGGACGCGCGTGATGGCTTGAAACCCTAATTTTGGCTTTCAAAGCCGTGCGCCGTCTCTTGTTTGGGTGACGATTTTGTCACGGCCAAACATTGTTGGTTTTGACCAATCGGTCAAGTGTGTAGGCGGTCCCACTGTGATCGTGTTGACATGCTCTGGGCCCTTTAAGTCTACATCTACACCCTCCATCTATACCTGCGAAGATGGATGGTTGAGACTGCTTTGCAACACATGTAATATGCCGCAAACCCTAATTTAGGGTTTTCCGTCCATAATGCTTGGTATGAACGGTTTCTTGGCAAGCTAGGCCAATGACCGACCATGCGGGTCGGCCGGGGTATTCCATACCGCTGGGGGTGATGGAATTGATCCGGGGTCATCCAATCATGCTTATGGAGTTGGATGACTGCGATCGTGATCATATCCGACTAATACGGTCAGTCCGGATGCTCAATCGGGCTAGTATAACACACCGAGAGGGGCTCAATCGGGCTAGTATAACACACCGAGAGTCAAGCATGTACGGGTATTTCGTACATGGTTTCATTATAGTGCTTGGAGGTTCGTGTTACTCGTAAGAGTAACACTCATTCGTCATGCCACACCGATAATGAGTACCGAAATACAAGGCCGATATGAAATTCACAGAAGGGATTGTTGCCACATGCTCCAACCTGGAGGAATTTCATGTATTCACGTAATGGGATTGTTGCTACATGCTCCATTCTTGGTGAATTAAGTGAGGGAGTATCCAACACTTATAAATGGCTTTATCTTTTACAAGATGTCAAATATGATTTTTCCGGTTTTTTACAAATTTAACCTTAAACGAAAATCCACCATCAACAACCTTAGGTTTTTACCGAGACCCCATAGGTTAACGACTTGAAGACTTAATTGGGATTGTGAAGCGGACCAACTATCTTCTCTCGTAGTTGCGTGATATGATCTTGTTGTTTCTATCGTATTGAGTACAATTGTAAAATTGGCTCGAGATTAATTTCTCCGATAGACAAGATAGAAAATTAGTCACAAATATCTTCGTCTCATCGTTTGTGATTCCACAGTATCTTGTTTCGCTAGTCGATTAAGATTATTGTGGGGTGGTTGATATTTCTAGGATGTTCTTCGGGAATATAAGTCTGGTATATCAATTGGTTCATGTTCACCTTGATTTATCAAAATACGGAACAAAACTCGTAGGTATTCCTGTGGGAGACAGATTTATCTATTCATGTAGACTTTTCTGTGTGATACAGATTTTTTTATTAAAGTCTTCGAATTTGGGTCGTAACAACTCTTAGTTGTGGTGAGATCACTTAGGAATCAAGTGCGTAGTATCCGAGTGGGATCGAGACGTAAGAGCGCAATTGTACCTTGGATCAGTGTGAGATTGATTGGGGTTCAACTACAGTCCAGACCGAAGTTAGTTTGTAGTAGGCTAGTATATGCAGCGTCTTAATATAGTGTGTGTTCAATTTGGACTAGGTCCTGGGGTTTTTCTGCATTTGCGCCTCGTTAACAAAACTTCTGGTGTCTGTGTTATTTCTTTTCCGCATTATATTTTGTTATATAATTGAAATATCACAGGTTGTGCATTGAATCAATCAATTGGTAAATCCAACCTTTGGTTGTTGATTGATCCTTGAACATTGATCTTTGGTACCGTTCAAGTTAATTTCTCTTGTATTCAATTAGACTCGCAGACTGCTATTTGCTTGAGTTGGGATTGAATCGAGAAATTGAGATATAACTCTTTGATATAATTTTTATAAGATTGAGTCTGACTGTCTAGTTGATTCTCTTAAAAGTATATTGGAGTTAGTCCATACAGATTGTTAAGCAAAATATTGTGTGAGGTTGTTGTACCCCCACTCTTTCAATTGGTATAGAGCAGGCAAACACGTTTAAAAAATCTCATAAGTCTGTGTTTGTAGCGATCTGACTCCATGGACAGAAATTCTATCTCCATAAACGTACAACCAGTCTTCGATAGCTCAAACTACTTATGGTGGAAAATTGTTATGCGTGCTTTTCTTCAAGCTCGTGATTTTCAAACATGGGTACGTGTTGTTAATGGCTATACTCCTACGATTGATACAGAAGGAGATGTGTCTAGACCTAAGAATATTGATAGATATACTCCAGAAGAAATCCTTGCTGCAAAGCAAAATTTTGACGGTTTAAATGCTATCATACATGCCATTACCCCAGATGTTCAGCATCATGTGACTACGTGCACAAAGTCTAAAGATGCCTGGGATATCTTAGAAACCGTATTTGAAGGAAGTACCTGTGAAAAAGAAGCTAGGCTTCAAAACCTAAATTCTGATTGGGAAAACCTTCGTATGGCAGTTGAAGATCCATTTGATAAGTTTAATTACAAAGTGTCTGAAATTGTTAATGCATCATTTGCATTGTGTAAGACGATTCCTGAAAAGGACATTGTGATGAAGATTCTCAGATCTCTGCCATCTAGATACGATTCTATGAAGCATGCCATCGTTGAAGGAAATAATTTTGATACACTTTCCAAGAATACTCTTGTTGGAAAGCTTGAAATTATCGATCTTGAACTTTAGAAAAACGTCACTTGTTGAGCAACCATGTTGCTACATCGATAAAAGGTCTCGGCATCCTAAATTGATTGATACAAGGGATGAGAATTGTTTTAATTCAACTCTGTCTTTGTTTATACAACAACTTAAGAAAACTCTTAGACAGAAGAAAAGAAAGTCTCAAAAGAAAGCCCGATAATCGAAAAGAGAATAGAAAAGTAGAGAAAATCTATGATAATAAAACTTGTTCCAAGTGCTATAGAAGTATCCATGACTCTTCCATAAATTATGATAAGGAGTCAAGTGAGTTAACTAAAGCATGGATGGCTACTCTAGACTATTGTTCTGAGAATGATATCGTGAAAGTTCTCTTAATCTCTTTGCTGATAATCACACCTGCCCTCTGAATAATCTTGATTATTCCACGATGAACAATCTTACTTCTACAGAAGTGTTTCAACTGGAAAAGGAAACCTTGATTAAAAAGATTAAATATCTGGAATGTCAACTGTTTGATTTAAGACCAGAGATTACTATCGCTCGCAGTTGTGATTTTAATAAGAAACATCGAACTTCTTCGATTAATTCTTTTAAGCATTATCAGCAAATTGCTCCTGATTCTATGCCAGTGTCAAATCGGTTACACCAATTACTTGGATCGGTCACACCTATTACTAGGATTGGTCACACCAATTAAAAATATCGATCATACTATCTCGTGGTCATTACTTTGGATTGGTTACACCAATTAATAAAAACTAGCCATACCAAATCATAAGTCAGGCATTGTGATTAGTTATACCAAGATGCATAAAAAAGTTACGATCGGTTCTACCATATCATACATATTGGTAATCCAAAGATTTGCAATGAATAGCCGTACCAATAAGCCTAATGATTTCCCTTTCGATTTATAAAACAAGTTCATGAATGTACTTACTTTAAACGAATGTAAAACATTGTTTCCTATGATGAAATCTTCACTATAACCCATTCACATAATCATAACACTATATACAAGATTATGTCGATGTCATATCTACGTGTTGATGGTGGATTTTTATTTAAGGTTAAAATTGTAAAAACCAGAAAATCATGCGCTGACATCTTGTAAAAGATAAAGCCATTAATAAGTGTTGGATACTCCTTCACTTTACTAATTCACCTTAGAATGGAGCATGTGGCAACAATCCCATTCTGTGAATTAAATACACGAAATTCATCCAAAGTTGGAGCATGTAGCAACAACCCCATATACCTCGCGAATTTATAGCATTATTAATTAATGCATGAGCAACCTTGTATTTCCTCTGTACTCATTATCGTTGCGGCATGACGACTGAGTGTTGCTCTCAACCAGAGCAAATACGAACCTCCAAGCATTATAATAAAAGCATGTACGAAATACCCGTACAGTTGCAACTCTCGGTGTGTTATACTAGCCCGATTGAGAACTCTCGGTGTGTTATACTAGCCCGATTGAGCATCCTGATCGACCGTATCGGTGCGGATATGATCTCGTTCATCCAACTTCACCAAAGATGATTGGATGGCCCTAATCAATTCCATAACCCCCAAGCGTGTATGAAATATTCATCCCGAACCAACGCGGACCCCGCATGGTCGGCCTCCCTCCCACTGGCCTAGCTTGCCAAAACGTCCAAACTAGAGCAAGATGGGCGGAAACCCTAATTAGGGTGTGCGGCACATTACATGTGTCGCTAAACAATCTCAACCATCCATCTTCGCAGTATAGATGGAGGGTGTAGATGTAGATTCAAAGGGTCCGAGCATATCAACACAATCACCGTGGGCCCGCTTTACATACTCCGACCAATCGGTCGAAACAACCATGTTTGGTCATCCCACCTAAATGCGCCCGAACATAGCATGACGCACGGCCGTGAAACCCAAAAATTAGGGTTTTGAGCATCACGAGCGTCCATCTTCTCCGGCACGAATGGAGGGTCCCAGTTAGATTAAGCGAGTCCGGTCATACCAAAGCATGACCACCGTGGGCCCGTCTATCCCCTCACTGATCGGCCAAGGCATATCATGCCTGGCTATCCCAAAACGCGTCCAAAACCAAATATGGTCACACATCCTAAATCGCAACCGATCCCACCACTCAACTTCACCGGACGATTTGAATGGCTTAGATCACGTTTTCATGGGATAGTCAGGTATATGCGTGAACACCAGCTTACCACCTACACGCCAGACTGATCGACCAAGACCGACCAAGATTGGTCGTCTTGGAACGCGCGTCCAAACTAGGCATGTCACGCGGTTTTCAATTCCTTTGCGGCAATGGATTTCTGTCGCAAACCGATCTCAACCACTCAACTTTGCCGGTCAAATTGAGTGGCCTAGATCGCACCTTCATGGGACAGTGAGGTATGGACGTGTACACCGCATGCCGTTTTACACGCATGCCCTGGTCCTGGTCTTTTCCAAAACACCTCCCATGCTTGGATTCGACTGTCTGAAGAGGATGCTTGCGCACCTCTTCTAAAACCCTAATTCCGTCAACGGTCGCAGATGAGTGTCTCAAAGATCATCTCGTCCGTCCAACTTCACCGGCTTGGTTATACAACCCTGGTCAGGAGTTAATTGTTCAGTAAGACGTCATGGTGATCACCACCCGTCACTTTACCACACCATGATGCAGTACCTGCACATGATACTTCAAAGGTATCAACTACCTGAATAACACAGTTATTCAATTTAGCATTACATGCTACCTTTTTTGGGTCCCATGGTAGGTGCTTTAAAGAGCTTTTCCTACGACTATGTCTAAACCGCAAGTGCACGGTGTCTAGTTTATAGAAACCTTGTGGCAAATACGTCATTCCTACGTAGAACTAGAGTGTGTAATGTAATCCAAGGCTTTACTTGACTGAATTCCAAAGAATTGATAGAGGCTTTTGATGTTTGTGTGTCGATACGACAAATTTGAGTGGTGACAGTGATTATAAGCTAAGGTAATAACGAGCAAGGTCATTGTAATCGATGTTGTTGAGACACTAGGGTGTTTAACTCCACCCTCTGATCTTGTACTAAGTAATGTAAATTTTCAGCTTGTTCTATTGCCTTCCATTAAAGGCCTCGGTAGGATATTTGATGAACTAACTCAACTTGTCTACCCCTAGTATTACCGGTGTTATTACGGCACCAAGAATCACGAGCAAAGCTAGCCTAGTGGTTCACTAATTTCCTAAGCATACATTCCCTAAGAACAACTTGACAATCTACTTACTTCATATTAAATCAAAGGGTTTCATCACACCCTAGTTTAATTGCTTAGAACATCATGCAATTGATAAAACAATTCAAATCCAAATTACAAAATTTAAACCCTAAAACATGGACTAAAAACTGACTACATTTCTCTTACATCAAAAGCCCAATTTATAACTCACAACACATTTCTAACTAACTACTACTCGACCCAAACTCCGATTTCGGCCTTCCTTCCTCTCCTCGAATCGACATGCGTGGTGGTTGGTTGAAACCCTAACTCAATCATCTCTAACCTAGCTTTTAGGTTGATGAGAAGCTAAGAGAGAGATAATTAAGAGATAGAGTGATGAGCGGGAGCGGGGATGGAGTGGTTGTGATGGAGCTCGCCATGGGCGTGGGAAGAAGGAGGTGGAGGAATGGCTGGGTAGGGTTTCTCTGATGAAGGTATGGGAGAAGAAAGAGAAAGGTGAGGGAGAAGTGAGGTTTGCTCGAGTGGTATAGGGTTAGCCGGTTTTGATGTGAGGCAGGTACATCGAATGATGATGAGACGGGTCGAGCGAGCGTTGGATCTTGGGGGATATATCTGAACGGCTGAGGCGACTCGGGGCGATTTGGTGTTGAGCGGAGGCATCAAGAAATGATGTAAGTGAAGGAGCGACCGTGGGATGTAACTAGATGAGATCTCAACGGCTCGGGATGGACGGGTTCGTATTCGGGTCATGGGTAGCTCTAGCCCAAGTCTTCCTTGTTGGTTTGCAACTGATTCGCGCGCGGCTTTGGCTCTCTGCTCCATAGATGCTTGTCTCAATCCTTTGCTCTTTGGTTCCGCATTTTCTCCGAGCTTTATTTATTACCTAAAAACACAAAGTTAATTAGTACAAATATTTATTCTTGAAAACAAAGAAAATACGGAATGCTGGGATAATATCTGATTCTTGAGCACAAAAGATGAGTAAAATGCCAATAAAAAGGTGTATAAATATGCGCTATTTAGCACTCATCAAATACCCCCAAACCTGAATTTTACTTGTCCTCAAGTGAAACAGAAATTAAGAAATCCTAACTATACCCCTTCGCAGTCTCTCGAATGCATTTAGCGTATGCACTAAGCCTTTAAACCCCTAGGTGTCCCTAGTGGACGAGTTGTAGTCTCGTGAGGGTTTACCAGAGGTGTACCCACAAAACCTTCTCCAACTTCAGAATGTAAAATAGTCTCAAGCATCCAAGAAGCTATGAGGACATAGAGTTTCTGCATGCTAGTAATGTAAGTTAGAACTACTAAAGAACGCATTCTCATCCTTAAGTCTTTGAGCGAGAAGTAACCATACCATATGAAAGAATTCGGATTCGATTGTGATCATAAGTCTCAACTTCTGCCTCACCATTAGGGTTTTATGATAATTGCACTCAAAAAGACCGCTTTTTTAGTCTCTCATGTGTGCAGGCAGGAATAA
Source organism: Papaver armeniacum (assembly GCA_023531295.1). Classification (NCBI taxonomy): domain Eukaryota; kingdom Viridiplantae; phylum Streptophyta; class Magnoliopsida; order Ranunculales; family Papaveraceae; genus Papaver; species Papaver armeniacum. Next base: position 159,558 of record JAJJWW010018583.1, on the reverse strand, counting down.
AGAGAGAAATCCTGCACACGTTGTAGGTAAGAAGGATAACCTTCCGAAATAATTTCGGAGACTCCACGTATGTGGACAAAAAGAATCTTTTTCGATGATCTCTAAGGAAGGAAATCAACCATTAGCAAGGGGTGGGAGTACTCACTCACTTCTCACCCGATCGGCAATTAATATCACTCTCATAAGAACCATAGAAACGTCTTCAATCTTCGGTCTTCGGTCTTCAATTGTTGATGACGAACTTCTAAACTTCACAATACTTGACAATTTTTAACTTTTATACTCAATTTACTTGTTGTTTGGATTTTTCTTCTTGAACTCTTCATTACCATGGTGGTATAAAAAATAAAAAATGAACTACAATATTTTTTTTTTATTTTTTTTTTATTTTTTTTTTATTTTTTTTGATTTGATAATTTACTTTACATGAAAAGAAAATAAAAACAATGAAACAACTAACTCCATGGGTGAAGGACTATATCACTCAATTTTTCCACAACTTGTATTGTCTTGATTTTATAAATTTTATTAATTCTCATCCTATTTTTCTTTTGTTGTACATAACCTTGGACTATATCAACTTTTCTTCAAATATTCCGACGTTGCTCCGCTTGCCGACGATGATGTGTTTCTATGGATCTCGTTGATTGAGAGAGAGAGTGATGCTAATCGCAAATCGATATTTAGAAGGAGTTTTCATCTTTAGACGTCACCCTCATGATTGACGGAATTAGCACTCAAGAGATCAAAAGTAGTCTTTGAAAGTGGTGCGAAGTTGGGTAGCTCACCATTCCTACCCGGAATTGACGTACGGTGACACACACTCTAAAAGCTTTTCTAGAAAGTCACAAAGAGTGAAGGTCGGTACCTCGCTTGATGTAAAATGGGTAGTCTCCACTATGGTTGATCACAATTCTACTACCGAATATCTAAACAAAGACCTAATTAGCCCTCCAAGATGGTTAAATCCGACTTTAATGCTCTAATCAACTAAGGAACCCGATTGCGTTCTCCAGTACTTCCAAGTTCTTGTTATTTCGGTCAGACTCTCTATGTAAACATAGCTAAGAGCATGCTAGTGACTCTAAAATCTCTAAAAGTTGGAGGTTTTTATGCAAATTTTTGAGTTTTTTTTTTTTTTTTTTTTTTTTTTTGAAAAGAAAGACTAAAAACTCTATATGCAAATGTATGTACCCCCAAACCTAAATTAAACATTGTCCTCAATGTGTCAACAGATAATAAGAATTCAAAAAGTCACATACCAAGAGAACTATGTTAAATAAAGAAAAGGGAAGAGATTACCGGATGTACAAGGATGTTGCTTAAACCAAAGGAGGGTGAATGCTTTGAAAGCAAACAATCACGAGCGCAAGACAAAAAGGTTGGTTAGCACACATCAAAATTATGCAAAAAGAAAAAGGAAAGGGAAAGATGATGGATTTTTAGTCCATAAGTATGTACACAAGTGAACTAGATCAGTCCACATAGACTTCTGGTGGAAGATGTTCTTAAATGGTTTCAATCTCTGACCATTGACTTTAAAAATGTTCTTGTTTGCTGGGTTCTCAACTTCTACAGCTCCATGGGGAAAGACGGTACGTACCACGAATGGTCCTGACCATCTAGAACGTAGCTTCCCTGGAAATAAATGCAACCTAGTGTTGTACAATAAAACTTTCTGACCTGGGGTGAAAGACTTGCGCAGAATGCGCTTGTCGTGAAACACCTTCATCCTATGTTTGTACGTTTTGGCACTATCATATGCATCATTTCTCAATTCTTCTAACTCATTGAGTTGAAGTTTTCTACGGTACCAGCTTTATCAAGATCAAAATTCAGCTTTTTCACAGCCCAGTATGCACGGTGTTGTCTCCCGATGGGAGTCTTGTATGCGGTCCTATAGGCCCATAAAGCATCGTTTAGGCGCAAAGACCAATCTTTCCTAGAAGGATTGACGGTCTTCTCAAGAATATGCTTAATTTCCCTATTGGATACTTCCACTTGGCCACTGGTTTGAGGATGGTAAGGTGTTGCGACCTTGTGAGTGATTCCATACTTGCGTACTAGTGATTCAAAGGGTCTATTGCAGAAATGACTACCTCCATCACTGATTATTGCTCTCGGGGTTCCAAAACGGGAGAAAATGTTCTCCTTAAGAAAAGAAAGAACAACTTTATGGTCGTTGGTTTTGGATGCAATGGCCTCTACCCACTTGGAGACATAATCGACAGCTACAAGGATGTACAACTTACCTTCGTGACTCGGAAATGGACCCATGAAATCAATGCCCCAAACATCAAACAGTTCCACAATCAATATGGGTTGTAAGGGCATCATGTTTCTCCTAGATATACTTCCTAGTTTCTAGCATCGGTCACAAGCAACACGAGAATGCATGGAAATCCTTAAACAAGTGTTGGCCAATAGAAACCGCTTTGCAAGATCTTTGCAGCAGTTTTCTTGGCACTAAAGTGGCCTCCACATGCATGGTCATGACGTAAAAGAGATGACGTCCCTTTGTTCGTAATTGGGGACACATCTCCTAATGATTTGGTCTTGGCAAGACTTAAACAAATATGGGTCATCCCAAAGGAAATGTTTAACTTCAGCCAAGAATTTAGAACGGTCTTGTTTAGACCAATGCAAGGGCATTCTACCCGTAGCAAGGTAGTTCACAATATCAAAACCAAGGCATCTCAGACACGAGCATCAATTGATCATCGAGGGAATGATTCCCTAATCAACACGGACTCATCACTGATTCAACATTCAACCTAGACAAGTGATCGGCAACAACATTCTCTGACCCTTTCTTATCTCGAATTTCGAGGTTAAACTCTTGTAGTAAGAGTATCCATCGAATTAGACGAGCCTTAGCATCTTTCTTAGACAAAAGATATCGCAACGCAAAACATGATCGAATAAATGATGACCTTAGACCCTATCAAATAAGATCTAAACTTGTCTAATGCAAACACAACAGCTAGCAACTCCTTCTCGCAGTGGAATAATTCAATTGAGCATCATTAAGTGTTTTACTAGCATAGTAGATCACATAAGGGAGTTTGTCTACTCGTTGGCCTAAAACAGCTCTACAAAAGATAGTCGGACGCATCACACATAATCTCAAATGGTAATGACCAATCAGGGGGTCTGAGTATAGGGGCAGATGTAAGGAGAGCCTTCAGTTGCTCCCATGCTTCCTTACAAGCATCATAAAAGACAAATGCAACATCTTTTGCAAGAAGATTGCACAAAGGTCGTGAAATTTTACTAAAGTCTTTGATGAATCGGCGGTAAAAACCCGCATGGACTAGAAATGATCTGATATCCCTCACAGAACGAGGTTGAGGCAACTGTTGAATGAGATCTACCTTGGCTTTGTCTACTTCTATGCCTTTTCCGAGATGATATGCCCTAGAACAATGCCTGAATTAACCATAAAATGGCATTTTTCCCAATTCAAGACCAAACTCTTCTCCTTACACCTAACTAGCACACATGTGAGGTGATGCAAACACTCATCAAATGAAGATCCAAACACAGAAAAATATCCATAAAAATCTCAAGAAACTTATCTACCATGTCGGAAAAAATGCTCATCATGCAACGTTGAAAAGTAGCGGGTGCATTGCACCCCCAAAAGGCATACGACGATAAGCAAATGTTCCATAAGGACAGGTAAATGTGGTCTTTTGTTGGTCTTCGGGTGCTATGTGAATTTGGTTGTAGCCAGAATAGCCATCTAAGAAGCAGTAGTACTTATGTTTGGCTAACCTTTCCAGCATTTGGTCAATGAAGGGAAGGGGAAAATGGTCTTTCTTGGTTACCGTGTTCAGTTTTCTATAATCAATACAAACTCGCCACCCTGTGGTCACACGGGTGGGAAGGAGCTCATTCATCTCGTTTTGAACAACAGTAATGCCAGACTTCATGGGTACTACTCAATAGGACTGACCCATCATTATCGTGACGGGGTAAATGATACCCGCGTCAAAACGGCTTTCAAGATCTCACCCTTGACAACATCTCTCATGTTGGGGTTAAGTCTCCTTTGCATTTCCCTAGATGGTTTGGTGTTCTCCTCAAGGTTTATGTGATGCATGCAAATTGTGGAACTTATACCCTTAAGATCGGAGATGGTCCAACCTAAAGCTCCTTTATGTTCTTGAAGTACTTCTAAGAGTCTACTTTCCTGTTCCGTGTCTAAACATGATGCAATAATCACAGGTAAAGTGTCAGAAGGACCTAAGAAAGCATACTTCAAGGTATCTGGTAATGGTTTCAAGTCAAGCTCAGGTGGTGTATCAAGAGGTGGGGTAGATTTGGTATCAGAGAGTGGAAGTGGTTCCACTGCATTCTGCCATTTAGCAATATCCATGGGTGGGACCGATTCAAGCAAAGAGTTAATTTCACCAATGTACTTAGACTCAAAGAGATCTAAGTCAAAGTTATCTAAACAAAGCTTGTAAAGGGTCCATTGACAAAATGTCGGGCAAAGAGTCTTGGATCGACTCTCGATCATGTTAATCTCATGCAAATCAGTATCATCACAATCAATGGGTTGTTGACTAGTGTTAAAAACATTCAGCTCTACGGTCATGTTATCGAAAGACAATTTCAACACACCATTACGACAATTGATGATGGCATTGGACGTCGCCAGAAAGGACGTCCTAAGATCACTGAATGTGATTACTTGGGTCTTGCACGGGTTGAGTGTCTAAGACAATGAAGTCTACAGGAAAGAAAAATTTATCAACCTTGATTAACACATCTTCAATAATACCACGGGGGATTCTCACAGATCTCGTCCGCTAACCGTAGCGTAACAGTGTGGGCTTCAGCTCCCAAGGCCCAATTGCACATACACAGTATGGCAATAGATTCACACTGGCTCCTAAGTCTAGTAACGCCTTTTCGACCGTATGATCGCCTATGTTGCATGTAATCGTTGGACTACCTGGGTCTCTAAACTTGGGTGGAATCTTGTTTTGGATTATGGAGCTCACTTGCTCAGTGAGAAGGCACGTTTATGCACATGAAGCTTACGCTTTTGTGTGCACAAGTCCTTAAAAAACTTAGCATAGGTGGGTATTTGTCTAATTGCTTCGAGAAATGGAATGTTTATGTTAACCCTCTTGAACATTTCCAAAATCTCATTGTATTGGTTACCCCCCTTCTGTTGCACCAACCGTTGTGGAAATGGAGCAACAGGTACATGACTCGGCACAGGAACATCTATATCAGTAGGACTCTTGGTCTTATCAACAGGCTCAGATTCTTTCTCTACGGTAGATGTTTTCTGTGGTGTTGTGTGTACTGGTGAGTCTGATGTAGACTCGCTTGAAGGTGGTACACCTACATTGTTCTCAACAATCCTACCACTACGGAGAGTGGTGATGGCATTCGCCTGACTATGTGAAGTTTCATTGCAGTAGAGAGCCCGCTTGAAACACATTCTTTGGATTTTGTATGGGTTGACTAGGAAATTTTCCTTTTTCTCTCTCATTCAATGCATCACAGATTTGTCCCATCTTAAGTTATAGACTTGTGAAACGTTGGGTTAACTGACCGACACAGTCTTCTAAGCTAGTCTTTTTCTCCGCAGGATACTGAGTGGTTGGTTGTACTTGAGGGTTTCTAGGATATGAGTATCCTTGATTGTTATTTGTTGGTCCCCCTTGTACAGGTCCCTTGGACCATGAGAAGTTAGGGTGATTCCTCCACCCTGGGTTGTAGGTTTGAGAATAAGGGTTGTTCTCTTGCCTATGGTATAATGCATTGGCTTGCTCGGTTTGGGACTCTTGAAATGCATGTAGATCGGACAGCTGTCCACTAAGTGGTCGAAGTTAACTATGGCATGCGGCACAAGTGGCCATAGCAATTTGGTCACGGAGAGTAGGGGCATTAGATCTTACCTTCTTTTCCAACTCAAGCTCTTCTATCTTCCTGGCCATAGCAGCCATTTTTGCCCTTCCCTCAAAGTCAGACTCGATTCTATGAACATTGTATGTAGGGGTAGTCCGTTTTGGTTCTCGGATGGACTCCCACTGTTGAGTCTTTTCAGCGACTTCGATCAAGAAAGACCAACCGTCATCGGCACTCTTCTCAATAAATGCACCATTGCACATTGACTCGACTGTGATTCGGGTTCTAACATCTAGACCCTCATACAAGATTTGCACGAGTCTCCATTTTTCAAAACCATGGTAGGGACATTGGAGTAGTAATTCATTGAATCTCTCCAAGTATCTTGCTAGAGTTTCGTCTTCTAATTGCACAAAACCATTTAGACTTTGGCGGTCCGCATGATCTTATGGTTTGGGAAAAACTTGAAAAACTCCTTTGTGAGGTTATCCTGTTTCTAATGGACCGTGGTTGTAGAGCATGTAGCCAAGACTTGGCTTTGTCTTTCGTGAAAAAGGAAATGGGGCCGCAATTTGAGGGACTCCTCCGGCATTTGGTTAAAACGCGAGTCCCACAAATATCCTCAAAGTCTCTCACGTGATGGTAGGGGTTCTCATCATTGACCCCTCTAAACACGGGTAGCATATGAATGGTGCTTGCTTTCGGTTCAAACTCCGCCGGATCGGCTTGCGTAATGATGCAAGAGGGTCAGCTGGGTTGCCCTAGTTGGGTACATGTAGTCCTTGAGACTACGAGGTTGGTTAAGTTCCTCACCCATGGTTTCGATTCGGATGGGCTTTACGATGGAATTGGGCTTTGTTGAAGAACTGGGTATGCTAACGATTTCGTCCCGGCGGATTCTAACTAATCGGTTTGTTTGGTCTCTAAAAGACACAATCATAGCCTAGCACGCGCCTCTAGCATGTTAACATACATCAAGTTTAACACGTAAAAGCAAAGACTCAAAATGACCCAATAAAACAAAACACAAGCCCAAGAGATTGGTTATTGGTATTGTAAGGTCCAAAGAGAATAGGTTCAACCCAAAAGGTATGGGTTCAGTTTGGTTTAGTTTGGGTATGCGGGCTTTAGGCGTGTATAGAGCCCAGGTTAGGTACACAACTCAGATTGAAGGATACAACTTGATTTTAGGTTGAGCCCGGTGGTTGGGCTTCGGCTTATCGTGCGAGCCCACCCGCTCGATGATGTGGGTTCTGTTAATGGTTCGGCCCAAAGAGTAAAGGCTAAGATATGTGGGCTGAAATTGTTGCGAAAGCAAAGCCCGGATCAGGTGAGACTTAGTAAACTGGTTCTAGCCCAGTTGCAGGTGCAAAAGGTCGTGCACGGGGGCAAGTTCTCAGTGCAAAGAATAACCGAGTCTAAGTTGTCGGTTGCACAAGTGCACAGTGGTTTATGCTCAGGCTTGAGTGCACAGATTAGAGCAAATTCACAGAACAAGAGACATAGCACATCCCAGATTGGCAGGTGCACTAGCAAGACAAAAATTTTGTGAATGGTGCACAGGGTTGAGGTTGTGCTCACTCAAATGGTGAAGCATGTGCCAGGTGGTGTGTTTGAAAATCACAAAGCTAAATGCTATTCACCAGCTTTGCTACTTCACACACATTTAAGCATAAAAGATCACACACAGCAGGGTTGATACAGCAGTCAATTTAGACAACAATTTTAGCAGAATTTATGTTAACAAGTATGCACATACGAGCATGGCGAGATGGTCTTAGCAAGCTCAAAGCACAAAAATGAAGTTGTCAATTGGCATAACACACAGAGATGAGCACTGAGCTACAGCCAAGGCAACACAAAGTTTAAGCAGAGATCGGGTTTTTTTTTTTTCAGGGTAAGTTCACAGCTTGCAGCTTCCAGGGGCTAGCAAGTGAGAATGGTCCGGCAATCAACACAATGGTCAAACAAGCAAGTATCATTCATTCATTCATGTATGAAAAGTTTGGGATACATTACCACCAAAGATAGCACTGGGTTTAGGCGAGATCCACAAGCCCTTGCTCCCTTGCTTGTCTTTCTTTGGTTGTACAATTCACAAGCACTGTTACTCAAAAGAGAATTTCAGTTCTCTATGTTGCGTAAATCAAAGCAAAAGAATAATGCTTGCAGTGTGAATAATGTACCACCGTACTTGGTTATCTGCTCAGGGGCGAGACCAAGCTACTGAGGCTATGACCAGTAATTGCAAAGGCTAATGACACGTAATGGATTAAGCTAAGTTAATGAAGATGTACAAAATGCATAAAGATGTACAAGGATGGATTGAGTTACTTATCCAATGATGCGGATGACACAGGGTGTAATGAAGATGTACAAATGCATAAATTTAAGATAAGTTAAGACAAATCAGTGATTAAGAGCAGGATTGTAAGGCATATATGTACAAAAATGGGTCGAAAATCAGTAAAGCAAGTTGAAGAACACAAGGCACACGCCAAGTTCCCCGGCAGCGGCGCCAAAAACTTGGTAGGTGCTTTAAAGAGCTTTTCCTACGACTATGTCTAAACCGCAAGTGCACGGTGTCTAGTTTATAGACAGTGGCAAATACGGGTCATTCCCACGAGAAACTAGAGTGTGTAATGTAATCCAAGGCTTTACTTGACTGAATTCCAGCAATTGATAGAGGCTTTTGATGTTTGTGTGTCGATACGACAAATTTGAGTGGTGACAGTGATTATAAGCTAAGGTAATAACGAGCAAGGTCATTGAATCGATGTTGTTGAGACACTAGGGTGTTTAACTCCACCCTCTGATCTTGTACTAAGTAATGTAAATTTTCAGCTTGTTCTATTGCCTTCCATTAAAGGCCTCAGTAGGATATTTGATGAACTAACTCAACTTGTCTACCCCTAGTATTACTGGTCTTATTACGGCACCAGTAATCACAAGCAAAGCTAGCCTAGTGGTTCACTAATTTCCTAAGCATACATTCCCTAAGAACAACTTGACAATCTACTTACTTCATATTAAATCAAAGGGTTTCATCACACCCTAGTTTAATTGCTTAGAACATCATGCAATTGATAAAACAGAATTCAAATTCAAATTACAAAATTGAAACCCTAAAACATGGACTAAAAACTGACTACCTTTCTCTTACATCAAAAGCCCAATTTATAACTCACAACACATTTCTAACTAACTACTACTACTCTGACCCAAACCTGATTTCGGCCTTCCTTCCTCTCTGAATCGACATGCGTGGTGGTTGGTTGAAACCTAACTTCAATCATCTCTAACCTAGCTTTTAGGTTGATGAGAAGCTAAGAGAGAGATAATTAAGAGATAGAGTGATGAGCGGGAGCAGGGATGGAGTGGTTGTGATGGAGCTCTGCCATGGGCGTGGGAAGAAGGAGGTGGAGGAATGGCTGGGTAGGGTTTCTCTGATGAAGGTATGGGAGAAGAAAGAGAAAGGTGAGGGAGAAGTGAGGTTTGCTCGAGTGGTATAGGGTTAGCCGGTTTTGATGTGAGGCAGGTACATCGAATGATGATGAGACGGGTCGAGCGAGCGTTGGATCTTGGGGGATATATCTGAACGGCAATGAGGCGACTCGGGGCGATTTGGTGTTGAACGGAGGCATCAAGAAATGATGTAAGTGAAGGAGCGAACGTGGGATGTAACTAGATGAGATCTCAACGGCTCGGGATGGACGGGTTCGGATCCGGGTCATGGGTAGCTCTAGCCCAAGTCTTCCTTGTTGGTTTGCAACCCGATTCGCGCGGGCTTTGGCTCTCTGCTCCATAGATGCTTGTCTCCAATCCTTTGCTCTTTTGGTTCCGCATTTTCTCCGAGCTTTATTTATTACTTAAAAACACAAAGTTAATTAGTACAAATATTTATTCTTGAAAACAAAGAAAATACAGAATCTGGGATAATATCTGATTCTTGAGCACAAAAGATGAGTAAAACACCAATAAAAAGGTGTATAAATATGCGCTATTTAGCACTCATCATCCCACGATCCACACACTCGAAACATCAATCATGTCATAAACTGGGGGATACATACTGGGGTATTGGTCTGGCGGTTTACAGCGTGCACCGTGCAACGCGCCATCACAAGAACGTGTCAGGAAGTCATGGATGGTTAGAGATGACAGGAGAAGTGGGCAAGACTGGTCGTGTGACACTAACACAATACTCCACTACTCCATCACTACACTTCCTCCACTTCCCACGAGAGACGTGAATAAGGCTCAAATGACTTGTATAAATAGGTTCTCCTTCCTATTTTCCAACACAGGAGAAAAACAGGAGACAAGAGAAACAAGACAAGCCCAGACAACATAGGCAAGTGTTTATACAATCGTATTCAAACACCGGAACTGATTGCTTACTCATGCAAGCCAGTTTAGCTTTCTGATACAAGTCATTCATAGCCAACACCTTCACAATCTCAACACCTTCTTCGCTTCCCTCCCTAAGATCAACCCCATCTCTTTCACTTTGTGACCGAAACAAGTCTGGAACGACCATTTCTTGGTTTAGGCCGGACTTGCACAGATTGATTTCCGAATCTACAAGCACTCACCGCGAAGTGCATTTGTTTAGGGTTTAGATTCATTCCTCATCCACACACCCCAAATTACCAAATCCGGCAGGAATAGTTTCACCCATAAACAATTGGTGACCACAGCGGGAAGTTAATCTCTCGGTTGTAAAGTCAATTTCTTCAAAATCCGATTCAATTTTATCAATTTCAAAAAGGGTAGATCTTAGGACCAATTCAATCATCAATCCATTTCAAGATGGTAGAACTGGATCAGCAATCAATTCTGATGGAGATAGTGTGGATAACACTCCCGGTGTCGATGTACCTGTCAGTGGAGCTACGGTGGTCAATACATCTTATGGAACCGTCACTTCTACCACCAGTGCCAGCGTAGCAGAGATGTTCCAAAGAAGTATAACACCTCCCATCACTGAGAGCCGAGCAGCCGCAAATCCCGGCATCTCATCAAGTGTAACACCTCTGGTAGACACCAGAGCAACAACTTCCACTCATTCATCAGGACGAGGAGCCGGAGGTACGAGAGGAGGACCATCCCCCATTACCATTGCAGACTTTATGGAGAAGAAGGAAGTTCTTGTTAAGACTCAAACGGATATGGCCGCAACTCAGAAAGAGGTACTCACTTTTCTTAAGACATTAACTGATCGATTGCCACAAGAGCCGAGACATCCCCTAGAGCAAAAAAGGAACACATTCAACGCACCGGAGAAGGTACTTCAGCGGCGCGGACCTCCATGGACCTGATCAAAGAAGCGACATCAGATATGAGCGGTCTGTCATGGGAGACTCTTACACCGGGACTGATCCTCACAACGATCCTCCTCAAGTCAATAGTTTCACTATGAACCGAGAGGCCGTTGGATCGGGAAACGTTTTCTCTGTGGAAAGTTTATGTGAACTTTCACACCTCTCGAAGAATCAGCACACGGAGACATTTTGCTGCAATCAACCAGAGGAAGGTCACAACCATGCCCTACATGTCACCGCACGCATCAAGGATTCGAGTTCAAGACGGCCCTTATCGACACAGGAGCGTCTTCGAATGTGATTACTCTCAAGACTCTCAGGACATCCAAGGTTCTCCCATGCAAGGTCGTACGGAAGCCTACCACAATGACGGACTTGGAGGGAAACCAAACCAAAGACATACTGGGAGAAGCTCCGCGAAAAGAATCGCACAAGTTCGTTGCGTCCCACTCCCACGTGGGCGTCAATTCGTGAAGAAGACCGCTTGCATCATTGAGGGCTAAAACCAAGAATGCATCTTTGCTGACGAAGCATTCTTCGCCATCCTGTGAAGCCACGACCCATGTTCACACGAAGAGGGAACGAACTTTTGTGGCGAGTCGTGACCAAAATGGGAAAACGGTATACCGACACTGCCATTATCAACTAGCAGGGGAGACTGTTACCCAGTATCTCCACCCAATGGAATGCTACAACATCAACGAACCACAAGAACAAGTGCTAGATGCTCCACAACAAACAAGAGATGGCACCAACTCCACAACTGATGAGATTGAAATCGTTGAGGAATCTCCTAGGCCTATCTCTATCACTCAACCTTGTGTACGGATAAACGCACGAAGCTCGTGGAACTTCTCAAAGAGTACCAGACATATTCGCTTGGAGATATGAAGAAATGCCGATTTAGATGAAAATTGGTCACCCATCATCTACATGTCATACATGTATCCAAGTCGGTTAAACAGTTGTAGTTCAGACATGAGGAAAATGGATAGATTAGGTGCTGCATATACTTCAGAGACTTGAACAGGTGCTGCTCCAAAAACGATCCTCCTCTACCTAACATCGACATGTGAGTAGATGCAACCAGTGGACACGACATGTTCTCCTCCGTGGATGGATGTAGCGGCTACAACCAGATAATGATGTACGAGCATGATGCAAGTAAGATAGCTTTTCGAACTCCTCTCGGAAATTTTTATTATACCATACTGCCATTTGGTTTAAAGAATGCCGGTGCAACCTATCAACGCTCTATGACGGCAATCTTCCACTGGAGCCGATACCTCAAGGGAGCAGCCTCAAGAAGATAACGATGTTCACGCGTCATATCGAGCGAGATCCGGGCGTAGTCACTCTATCGCATGCGGTGGTCGAACAAGATCCGGGCGAGTCACTTTATCGATAGTGGTACATGTTTATCATGCTATGTTGGAGAATCCGCGCTTTGGTCATCCTCCTGAGTCAAGTGAACGCTCATCTACAACAACATATGCCCCGATAGAAAGAACCGGAGCCTGCCGATAATGAAGATCCTCATAATGTTTGTAGGGGCATATATCTCACCAACAAAGCGATACAACCTTCGCCTTCTTCTCGTAGCGGTTCCTCAAGCAAGAAGAGGAAAACCACCGAGATACAACATCATGCGCGTCCGTCAACTCCAACTCCAGTACCACATGCACAACTCCCACAATGATGAAACAATGTCCAAGATATTCTATATCTAGCTCGACAACAACCACTACGAACAAACCATGTAAATCACGCTTGGGGACTGAGGCTCAGCATGAAGTTCCTTCACCTTCAGTCAAGGAATTCTTCAACACTCTCTCCAGGATCCACCTCAACGTTCACACCAGAAACCACTTTAACACCCTCTCGAGACGTTTCAACACTCAAGTTGCATCAATAATCTGCGCTCTGGTCAAGTTATCTTTGATGTACTCATTGCTCAACATACGTCTCATCCATACTTCATGAGGGCCCAGCGGATCATGAAAAACCTTGAAGTCGATAGGAGAAGGGTTATCTTGTGGAACGGATATTTTCATATAGTCGAAAGGGCGCGGTGAACAACTCATCATCAATGTTCAGAATATCTTTGAAGCTGTCAACACCTCCTGACTTGGCACCAGCATTATCCCCAGAAGACATCTCAACAGGAGTTCTTTTCTTCATTCTACAATAAAAGACATGAGTCAGTACTTGTATAAAAACGCATGAGATGTGTAGTCACAAACGATAGAACACACGTTTACGTTGGAGTACACAAGGGTCCAAACACCGGTATTGCTCATGTCACAAGTCCGGTATTGATCAAGTCACAAGTCCGGTATTGCTCAAGTCACAAGTCCGGTATTGATCAAGTCACAAGTCCGGTATTGCTCAAGTTTCAAGTCCGGTGTTGCTCAAGTCCGATATTGATCAAGTCACAAGTCCTAGATTGATCAAGTCACAAGTCCTAGTATTGCTCAAGTTTCAAGTCTGGTATTGATCAAAGTCACGAGGCTGATATTCGAATAAAACAGGCGCACGCAGCAGGGCCGGTTTTCAGTCGAAACACAGGGTCGACGTTCAGTCAGGCACGCGGCGGGTCCCACTTGATCCCAGCCCCAGATTGGTCGAAGCAGACACAGCCGTCCCCAATCAAATCTCTCTCTCTCCAGAAGAAGGCGTTTCAGCTCCAACACTTCAACGCTCTCCAGGGCCTGCTCCATAAGATGCTTCAACGCTTTCTACAGGACCCACATTTACATTTGAGCACACAAGGTTCATTTTTTAAAAAAAAAAAAAAACAAGCTTGCTCACATCGGGTCCCACGTTCGAGCAAAGCAAACAGCAAGGCCGGTGTTTGTTCAAAGCATCAAGTCCGGTGTTTAGTCAAGCTAGCTGGGTCGGTGTTTGGTCGAAGTAGCAAGATGACACTCGAGCAATTACATCAACCGTCACGGTCAAAGTAGGCGCAGGACATGGCCGACGTTTAAAACATGTACACGGTGGTCCCGCGTTTGATCGAAGCATGCACATTTGCCCATGTTCGAATCAAGCATGATTACATCGGGTCCCACGTTCGATCAAGCGGATTTGACGGACCCACGATTAACCAAAACAGGCACATCAAGCCCACGTTCGATCAAGCAGTGCGAGAGCCCCACGAACGAAACAGCGTAATAGTCCATCGAAGCGAGCAAGACCGACATCATGCTTGGGGAACATTCGCCTGACGCCTCTTGAACGTGACATGCTCCAAGGACAGATGACCCTCTCTCTCGGTAACATCTAACTTTATCTCATAAGATTTGTCTTTAACTCTGTCACCATCTCATGCCTACCCCACAATAGTGTAACCATTATGTGCTAGGCAGGACTTAATATTGATGGTGGATTTTCATTTAAGGTTAAAATTGTAAAAACCCGGAAAATCATGCGGCGACATCTTGTAAAAGATAAAGCCATTAATAAGTGTTGGATACTCCTTCACTTTACTAATTCACCTTAGAATGGAGCATGTGGCAACAATCCCATTCTGTGAATTAAATACGCGAAATTCATCCAGGTTGGAGCATGTAGCAACAATCCCATATACCCTGTGAATTTATAGCATTATTAATTAATGCATGAGCAAAACTTGTATTTCATGTACTCATTATCGGTGCGGCATGACGATCGAGTGTTTATCTCAAATAGAGCAACACGAACCTCCAAGCATTATAATGAAAGCATGTACGAAATACCCGTACAGGTTGCAACTCTCGGTGTGTTATACTAGCCCAATCGAGAACTCTCGGTGTGTTATACTAGCCCGATTGAGCATCCTGATCGACCGATCCGGTCACGGATATGATCTCGTTCATCCAACTTCACCAAAGATGATTGGATGGCCCAGATCAATTCCATAACCCCCAAGCAGGTATGAAATATTCACTCGCAACCAACGCGACCCCGCATGGTAGGCCTCCCTCCGCACTGGCCTAGCTTGCCAAAACGTCCAAACCAGGCAGTATGGGCGGAAAACCGTAAATTAGGGTTTGCGGCACATTACATGTGTCGCTAAACAATCTCAACCATCCATCTTCGCATGTATAGATGGAGGGTGTAGATGTAGATTCAAAGGGTCCAGAGCATATCAACACAATCACCGTGGGCCCGCCTACATACCTGACCAATCGGTCAGGACCAACCATGTTTGGTCATCCCAATTCGTGCGCCCGAACATAGCATGACGCACGGCCGTGAAACCCAAAAAATTAGGGTTTTGAGCATCACGAGCGTCCATCTTCTCCAGCACGAATGGAGGGTCCCAGATTAGATTAAGCAGGTCCGGTCATACCAGCATGACCACCGTGGGCCCGTCTATCCCCTCACCTGATCGGCCAAGGCATATCATGCCTGGCTATCCCAAAACGCGCGTCCAAACCAGCATGGTCACACATCCAAAATCGCAACCGATCCCGACCACTCAACTTCACCTACGATTTGAATGGCTTAGATCACGTTTCATGGGATAGTCGAGTATATGCGTGAACACCACTACTACCTACACGCCGGGATCGATCGACCAAGATCGACCAAGATTGGTCGTCTTGGAACGCGCGTCCAAACTAGGCATGTCACGCGGTTTCAATTCCTTTGCGGCAATGGATTTTACGCAAAACCGATCTCAACCACTCAACTTTGCCGGTCAAATTGAGTGGCCTAGATCGCACCTTCATGGGACAGTGAGGTACGGACGTGTACACCGGATGCTTTCTACACGCATGCCCTATCGGTCTTTTCCAAAACACCTCCCATGCTTGGATTCGATCAGCCAGTGAAGAGGATGCTTGCGCACCTCTTCTAAAACCCTAATTCCGTCAACGGTCGCAGATGAGTGTCTCAAAGATCATCTCGTCCATCCAACTTCACCAGCTTGGTTATACAACCCTGGTTAGGAGTTAATTGTTCAGTAAGACGTCATGGTGATCACCACCCGTCACTTTACCACACCATGATGCGGTGCAGACATGCACATGATACTTCACAGTATCAACTTCCAGAATAACACGGCTTATTCAATTTAGCGTTACATGCTACCTTTTGTGGGTCCTACGATCCACACACTCGAGACATCAATCATGTCACAAACTGGGGGATACATACTGGGGTATTGGTCTGGCGGTTTACAGCGTGCAGCGTGCAACGCGCCATCACAAGAACGTGTCAGGAAGTCATGGATGGTTAGAGATGACAGGAGACGTGGGCAAGACTGGTCGTGTGACACTAACACATTACTCCACTACTCCATCACTCCACTTCCTCCACTTCCCAAGAGAGGCGTGAATAAGGCTCAAATGACTTGTATAAATAGGTTCTCCTTCCTATTTTCCGACACAGGAGAAAAACAGGAGACAAGAGAAACAAGACAAGTCCGGATAACGAAGGCAAATGTTTATACAATTGTATTCAAACACCGGAATCGATTGCTTACTCACCCAAGCCGGTTCAAATTTTCGATACAAGTCATTCATAGCCAACACCTTCACAATCTCAACACCTTCTTCGCTTCCCTCCCTAAGATCAACCCCATCTCATTCACTTTGTGACCGAAACAAGTCTGGAACGACCATTTCTTGGTTTAGGCCGGACTTGCACAGATTGATTTCCGAATCTACAAGCACTCACTGCGCAGTGCATTTGTTTAGGGTTTAGATTCATTCCTCATCCACACACCCCAAATTACCAAATCCGGCAGGAATAGTTTTCACCCATAAACACTACGAAGTTCAAAAGATAAGTGTTACACTTTATAGTCTAATTCCCTAATACTATGATCATACAAATATGACCATGTCACATCACTAGAGTATTATACAATATGTACAATATATGTAGCTACGCAATTATGTTTTTAATATGGCACGACTTGAAAGATACGTTAGGAATGAAATAGTTCAAGTCAATATTACTAACCTCAAGTGGAACGATGATGTTGTCATTGTAGTTCGTTACTTCTTCACATTATTCAGGTATCCAGAGTAATACTTGTATGTCTCAACATTCCTAGACTTTTTAGTCTAACCTAAACGAAGTCACCGCTTGGTGAGTTCAACCGAGCTATGCTCTAACAATCTCCCCCTTTGTCAATTTTAGTGACAAAACTTTTATTACATATGGACAAACAAATTACATAAGAATTTATTTTACATACGCTTGATTCCAAGTTTCAACAACAAAATAACCTGCATATATTCAATCAATAAATGCCGATGTTGACATTTGAATAACAAAAGCTTTTACTCCCCCTAAAGGTAAGCTAGGTAAATATTCAATCCAGACATCTTTGTTATTCCCCTTTTTGTAGTCAGAATACTAAAACAGCAATATGATATGTTTCTCCCCCTTAGTCAATGTTTTACTCTTTCGTTAAATATAATATTTAAGCACAATTGTCCTTTCATTAGTGATTGCAAATCACGAAGTCATTTTCTTTTTGGGTGACCAGAGTAATATACAGCTAGGTATTTCCCAGCCGTAAACATATTACAGATGCTTTTCTTAATTGTTTTCTGCGTAACAGCCGGGAGTTTTAACCGAAAACCTGTGCAAGTTTATTTGACAACAATTATGCGCATTTATGGCTAGGTTTTGTCAAGCATCAACCTAGCCGAAAGTGCCCTAAAATTTCAATAATGTTGATTTTTTCCTCATGTTGTTCTTAGATTAGACAAATGGAAAGACTAATATTTATTCATACATGCAAAGTTATAAAAATTCATCCATCCGAATCTATAACCAACAATGAAAATAGTAAATAGACAATAATAAAAAATCCATGAAGTAAAAAATTAAAAAGCCAGTAAATAGTCATTCACTTGATTCCTCCTCCGAATTCGAGCACAAAACCCCATCCAAATCTTCGTCCTCTTTCTCCAGTTCTATAACTCTAGCTTTTTTACCTCTTCCACCGTCACCTTGAATTGGAGTCTTTTTACCTCCACCACGTCCACCTCGAGCACTTGTTCCAGCACGGATACCTTTTTCACCTCGACCACGACCACCTTTTTTACCTCCACCTCGACCGCCTCGACCACCTTTTCCTTTCTTTGATTGAACTTGCTCACCGGAGGGACTATCTGAGTAGTCGCTAGAAGAAGGATACCTAGCCCTCTTACCTCTCCTTAGTTGGTCCTCTTCATAAGCATATAGACCTTTTTTTTTCATGGATTATTATGCCTTTAGCTTGATTCCGAAGTAATTGGTAGGCCCGTGAGAGTGTATATATTTGAGCCTACGGGTAATACCGCAAGTGCACGGTGTCTTCAATGAAGACAGTGGCAAATACGGGTCGATCCACAGAGACGAGGGGTGCTTTCAAGGTGATCTTATGGCTTTCTAACCGAATTTCAAAGGTGACAAAGTAACACGGATGTTTTTGCCGATACTACAGATGTTTAAATGTGATGAACCTAAACTAAGTAAAAGATAGTGACAAAGGGTATGCTAAGGTCTCAAATCCACCACTAACCCTATCATGTGTTCAATTCAACAAGTTCTTGTTCTCGTGGAAGCTAAGGGTAATGTGTCAATCTTATCATTAGCTTTTTCACTTAAGGAGTTTCACCTGGTAATAGCTCAATTCATCAGCTAAGGTTGCTAGTTCAGAGTACTAGTTGTCTAACTAAGTACAACTAGTCAAGGGTTAGCACTAATCATTCAAGTATGAGCTGAAACACTCTCACTACAATGTTTGCCTAACTACAATGAATACAGGGCATGCATTGTGAGAGCAGAGTAATGAGGTATTAATATTGAGCATATTTGATACATTAAACACTCAAGAACAACTCAACATAATTGAGATCACAATCAGAGAATTAGGGTTTCAGTGAAACCCTAGCAACTCTAAATTAAAACATCAAAATGAAATAAAACTGCAAATTAAACTAAATTGAAGCACTGGCTAGCCCAGGCGTGTTTTCTATCAACCCAATTCATCCTTATTTATACATGCAATTCAACCAAACCCTAATTTCCTTAAAAAGTGAAATTAATTGAAAAATAACTCAACCCATACTCAATCGCCTTCCCTTCGTCTAGTTGCTCTTAACTCCTCTTGCTTTGATTAGGTGAACAACCCTAACTCTAGTCATCTTTAACCTAGCCTCTAGGGTGGAGAAGCTATGAAATAGATGACTCGAGAGAGAGAGATGGAGTAGGTGGCTATGGAGTTGTTGTCGCTGGCAAGGTGATGATGAAGGTGGCGGTTGCGTGGTAGAAGAGCAGAGCTCTGCTCTGTCGTGGGTAAGGGAGGAGAAGGTGGAGAATGGGTTTTTGCAGAGGCTGGTCGGGGAGAAGAAAGAGAAGGAGAAAGAAGAGAAATGAGTTCGGTCGATAGGTGTAGGGGTATGGGAGTTTTGCTGTGAGGCATGAATAGCGAGGGTCAAGGAACAAAGGAGCGAGCGTAGGATGTGTGAGTGAAGATCCGAACGGCTGAGATAGAGTTGGGACGATTTGGTGTTGCACAGAGCAACAACTCGATGCACGTGGAGGCAGCGACCGTAGGATGTAGCTAGTGTGATCTCAACGGCTCGGGTTGGATGGGCTCGGATCCGGGTCGGGTCTAGCTCAAGCCCATGTATTGAGATGAGTTGCTACTTGTTGGGTTGCAACTGTTGCGCGCGGGCTTTGGCTATCTGCTCCATAGATGCTCGACTCCAATTCTTCGCTCTTTTGGCTCCTCAGATTCTCCGGACTTTATTTAGTACCTAAAAATACAAAATTAATTAAAACAAATATTTATTCTTGAAAACAAAGAAAACACAGAATCTGGGATAATATCTGATTTCTATGCGCAAAAGATGAGTAAAATGCCAATAAAAAGGTGTATAAATATGCACTATTTGGCACTCATCAGTAATCTTTGTTCAGGGACCGTTAAATTTTCACCCGAATTAATCATACAGGTCATGTCCTTGACCACCCAATTAACTCGTTCAACCTATTTTTTCCATATCAAATACACATACTGTAATTATTCATAGATAATTAAAAAAAAAATCTTATACAAACATAATTAGTAGTATACGTAACACCATCTTCCCCCAATCATCTTATTCATTACTTGATGTCCTTGATTTTGAACTCTATTCCTTTTTGAAGTGACTATTCGCTTCCGGATCCAAATTTTCCACATAAGGATGAGACCACTCTTGATACCATCCATGTAATTCGCATCCGCTTCGGAAGTCCCATGGGAAGCTTCAAGCACTCTTCGACTCATTTGGTTTACTTCTTCGGAATGAAAATTATAATGCTCGATCAACAGTGCTGGTTCATAGGTCAATCTGACATCTTTTTCCTTAAATTTGGAGTTGGCTACATTCATTTTAAAACGAGAGTCTTCAGGTACTATTTTCTGGACAATACAATTTTGCGGAGCGTTCTACGAGGATCTAAAATGACGAACCCAGTTGAATGAAACAAAGGTCCCACATAGGTCACAACATCAGAAAATACTCTATCACCAACTTCATCTTCTCCATCCTCATGAAGTTTCAAATATGGATCAAAAAGCACATCATCGATTGTCAAATCATCCAATCTTTTCCTCATTTCGGCCGTTTCCGTCTCTTTAGCCTTGTGTTGGGTCCCTCGAAAGGGGTATCTTCCTCCTGTAGGTTTCTTCAATTCTTATCCTGAGAAGGCCTCAAGGATTTAGAATGGTCGTAATCCCATGACTACGGGAAAAAAAAAGAATTATAAATAATATATTACACACAAACCAATATATAAAAGTAAAAAAATAAATAAAAAACATTTGTTATATTAAAACAAAAAGATACTTGGATAAGAGCAACACATCCCGTAATTTGTGTTTCGTTCCACCTAGAATCTTTGTAAAGATTGTCCATTACACTAGCAAGAAGGGTCGTGCCCCAAGAGTACCTAGGTATCTCGTCTTCAACCACTGCCAATAACAAGCATTTACCTTATTTCCTGAGAAATCGGGAAAAAATACGGTCCCAAGAGCGAACAACAAGAAAGTTATATTTGTATGTCTAGATCTTTCTGCGTCCATCACCACATCTCCACTAGTAGTCTTGCGGTCAGAATTATGGGTGTTCATGGTTACTGGTTAACCGAGAAACCGAACCAAACCAAATCGATTAGGGGGAAACCGAACCGAACCATTAACTAATGGTTGGTTTTGGTTTAGAAAAGATGAAAACCGAGATTAATGGTTTGGTTTTGGTATGATAGAGAAACTGAACCAATAACCAATGGTTAACCGAATATTGATAAAAAAAAATCATTGATTAAATTTTCATTAGAGATGTCACTGCCATTAGTTAAATCTTCTTTTGATCTCTAGATTTAGAGTAAGCTTTAACTACTCTTGATATTTATTTTTTATTTTTATTTTTTCTGTAAATTTTTGTAAACCAATACTATTTTTTTCTGTAAATTAGTGTAATTTTTTTTTTTTGTTTGACATAATTATTGGTTAACCAAAAACCACTGGGAAAAACCGAAACCCTGAAACCATTTGGAAACCTAACCAATGGTTAGTGGATTGGTTTGGTTTCAATTTTAGAAACCGATAGTATTGGTTTCGGTTTTGGTTTGGCTTGAAACCGAACCAAAACCGACCATGAACACCCCTAGTCAGAATCCTCAAACTTCTCCCTCAGACGAACCCTGTTAATCTTCCTTTGCCATACTAACTTTTTCACGACGTTCACCCGATAGACGAAATTCCATTTTAGATCTAAGCACGACTCCGCGACCTATCTCAAACTCTTCTTCCGCTTTATCTTTGACCCACCCAAGACAGTCTTTCACCAAGACACAAAGTTGATCAAAAGGAATAGAATTGTTGAAACCCTCAAACACATCCTTTCCTTCCAAAGCAAGACCGATGATTTGTTTTGCATCATCTGGAGTGATAGTCATCTCGCGTAACGAGAGTAGAAAAGTCATGGTTTCGGGCCAGAATCTTTCTCTAACTGTCACAACATCATAGGTCTTCTGCAAATCCTCGATTCCAGACCATTACCTCGAAGCTTTTACCAAATCTACCACATATGGATACTCTTTCTCCAACGGACAAAACCTTCCTTGTTTGTGCTTTAGTTTAGGGACCGCTTTGTCGGGAAACTACAAAGAATATAAAATTTTGGTTGTTACAATTAAATATCCATAATAAAATGAAAATAACATATATTAAGTTTGATTTATTACCTTTGCGGCACAGACCCTATCATCCCATGATGACTGATAACCAAAAAAGACGGATCTATTTTTTGGCTCACCCCAAGGTCTCCCATTCTTCTTGGGAGGTAAAAACACCATAGCATCAATAATTTGTCTTTCCATTTCTTTTGGTTGATACTTCTTCTTTTCCCTCTTGTCCTCCTCAACTACAGATTTACCTCTATCAATAGCAGCACCACTTGTTTCGGCCAAGTTTTTTTCTTCTTCTTCTTCTTCTTCTTCTTCTTCTTCTTCTTCTTCTTCTTCTTCTTCTTCTTCTTCTTCATTTGGGTCTTCTTTATTTTTTCTAGAAGTGCCAACTCCAACTTCAGTTCCTCCAGTAACAGCAAGTCCACCTTCACTTCCTCCACCAACTCCAACTTCAGTTCCTCTAGTAACAATAAGTCCACCTTCACTTCCTACACCTGTGGCAACTACAACTTCAGTTCCTCCAGTAATAGCAACTCCGCGTTCACTTCCTCCACTTGTGGAAACTACAAATCCACTTCCTACATCAGTTCCAGCTCTAACTCCATTTTCTCCACCAGTCACAACTCTACTTGTATTCCCTGTGTTTGCACCCAATGGTTTTGTGAGACGAGGTTGCAGAGTCGGGTCATTACAAGATGTTACTTCTTGTGATCTTTTCTTCCTCTTTTATTTTGTGATGTAGTTTTGAAGTGATAAGAAAAGAAGGTTCGATTCTTGGACTTGGGAAGTTGTTGATTTTAGGACTTACTTAAATAAAATATTAGAAACAAAGAAAAGATTTTAACAAAGTTGAGAGATACTGGGAATCAGGATTTCACCGAACTCTTTTTCTATGGTTCAATTATTACTTCTTTGACAATTATAGCTCCAAAAATAATAGTTATTGACTCTAAATCTTTGCCAAGGTAGATTTTATAAAACATTAATTGTAAATGGTAAGCATGGATTATCAAAACACCTAAGCTAAGCATAACCCATCAAACTAAATCACAACTAATTAATTTAAAATCATAATTCAAATTATATTAATGCAAAAGTCGTAAAAAGAATTTAATAAAATTACCATAGTGTTGAGAATTGGTTTCCTCCGTCATCCCAGCGACGGGGTTTAGCTCCTCATATTATTCACGTGCTCAAAATAATTGTTCATAGCTCAAATAGGTGAAAAACAAGAGAAAACTAATAAAGCGCATACTTTGCAACGTCGAAAAGGCGTTACAAACAGATCATTGTAAGAAATAAGACCGCCCTTTAAACGATACTTTAGTTCTCCGTTGTTCAATAGCGATAGTTCTCTCATGACAGGTTCGTTGCGCGCCTTATATTCTTCGTGTTCTAGGGTTCTTGAGAACGACACTTCGAAGTGTCGCCTTCGTCTTCTTCACCTGCTGCTGCAACTTTCTCTGCAGCGTGATTTCTTCGTACCAGAGCTTCCCCTAAACTACGTATAGACCCCAAACTCCTCGACTCCCTTCCTTGGAACTAAAGCAGGATATTTATACACTACAAGTAGGTTTAATCCGCACGAAATCTTCAGAATCTTCTCCACTTTTCCTCCACGGCAAGCTATGGGTTTCTTTCCAGTTTTATTGTTTACCCGTAGTCTGATTCCATTTTTAAACCAAACTCTCCTTTTATGTTGACAGAATCGAATCGTATCTCCTTCCAACTCCCTTTCTTTCACCGGAATTTCCATATTAAGCTTCCAAACCTTCCCGAGATACTCTTACACCTCTGTTTTACGTGAAGCTTCTTTTTTAAAGATTTCAAAGAACTTACCAACCCTGTTTTATCTCGTCCATATTACGGGTATTTCCATATTAAGCTTCCAAACCTTCCCGACATTCACGGGTATTTCAGGGAGAAGACCAAGTCCATTCAAACCATATCCAGCAAGAAAATCCAACAAAAACTCCACCAAAGTCTCGCCTGAAATACCCGTGAATGTCTTCTCCCTGTTTCGCTTCAAACGGCTTATGTAGACCAACTGGATTGAAGAAATTGCCCATAGCATCTCTGTTAAGTCCAAACAGGCCCATTGAACCCAAATCGCGATCAATCTCGTCCATAACCTCCACAAATCCAAACCCTAATCTGCCTGTGAAGAACACATTTTCCCGCCTTTTTTCTGTTTTCAAATTTTAAAGAAGATGGTCACCCCTTATCCTGTTGTTGGGGTGCGGATAGTAGTTGCCTTGGAAATGGATGCCCCTTAGTAATTTGGGTACCCCTTATCCAAAATGGGGGTCTGTATAGTAATTTTCTCCCACGAGCGCAAAAACCACTTTTCGAGCCAATTTCGCCGCAAAAGCTTATTTCTCCAAAAGCACCTACAAAGACATAAAATACCAAAATAAGCGCAAAATCGAGTACTAACATTACAGAGAATTGAGACTAAAATAGACACATAAATGCGTCCATCATTTTGCTCTGTTCAAAGACAAACAAGACCAAAAAATAAAAGCAAATAAGAAAAAAAGGTCGGGAAATCTAGACGCAAAAACAATTACGGGTGGGATATTTAGTAATAGACCTAGACGTAAAACATTTAACGTCTAGGAAACATAATTTGCAGCTTGGTTACTGAAACTACGGATAGGAAAACCTATAGGTGAAAGATACACGTAGTATAATTTTCAGCACAGTAATATATACGACTAGGAAAAAATTATCTATTACTACACGGCTAGGAAAAACACTTATGGTTAGGAAACATAATTACGGATAGAAAAAACCTGGACTTAAATACTACCGAACACAGGAGAATATACAGCTAGGTTATTCCTAGCCGTAAACAACTTGTTGCGACTTGGATTTCTAAATTCTCGTACACATTGACTATTTCACGTCTGGGAGTTCTCAGAGATCCCAACCATAATATATATTTACGGCTGGCTATTCTTAGAGAACCCGACCGCAAGACCAATTTATGGTTGGGAAAACAAGAACTCCCAGCTGTAAGCAGTTTCAGAAACTGTTTTTCAGACCCAAATTTTCGAAAGCAACTGAATAATCAATAAAACGCTTAAGTAAAGAGTGGGCTTTTCAATTCATACCTTATTGCAGTCATATCAGGAGTTTCGGCGGCTGGTTCATCTTCTTCATTCTTTTCTTCTTGATCTTCAATTGATGAAGTTGATTTATCTGCTTCAGGAGGAGGTGGATTCGATGATGATTGACCTATATTTTCCTCCGGCCTCATGGTTTTATACAATGAATTTAATCGACGATGATTTTTTTTTGAATCGACGATTAATCGTCTCAAACAAAGAAGAAGAAGAAGAGAAAAGAGATGAGGAGAAGAGCAGGAGATGGGAATGAGAATTTCTGTCTTTTTTTTTTTATGATTTCAGATTTTTTTTATTAGTTAATGAAAGAGTAGAAGGGTAATAAGTTAAAATGATTGAGGGTATTTTTGAACTTTTACATAAATTAGGTTTCCCCATATCCATATTTTGGTTGCACCTAGTTTTTTAAACCCCAAAAGCACATCCCCCTACGGCCCAATAATAGGATTATTTTCAAATGCTTCTATGAATGAAATACACATTTACCCGATAAAAAAATATGAGGGTTGTACCTAACACCAACTACTGTGAACTAACTAACCCACCCAATTTAGTCAATTTTGTATCGAGTTTTGCTGTCCACCCGTTGACGAACGACTTTTTCACTCAAAAACATACTGAGTCAACACTTCAATGTCTGCGGTTAGAGCAGTTCCTATGGAATGAAAAAACTATCAAGTTTTTTCATTTTGCTCCCATTATGGACTCAACAAACATGAAAAATGGATGTTCAAACCAACAAATTTGTTGGTTTGTTCATTGAGTTGGAGGATGTAGCGAGCGTTTGATGATAGGGAGGGCAAGCTTGCCTCAAATGCTGTAGTTTGGGACAAAAGCGCTGGCGCTTTTCTTTCCATCGCGCGGTCTTTACTAAAGCGCCAAAGCTTATCCTTCCAGCGCCACGTTTTTAATAGAAGCGCCAACGGCTGAATCTGGACGGCTGAAAAATCTTGTGATCTAACGGCTATAATTTTTGAGTTCTATAAATACTCCTCATTTCAACTCCAAATTCACACATTATTCACTCTCAAATCATCTACAAAAATGCCTCACAGAGTTCGTGGTATTAGCTACACTCAACAAGAGGATTTAGCTATTTGCAGAGCTACGTTTTTAACACACAAGATGTTGTCGATACCTGAAGGAATGTACCCCAATCGAAGTTCTGGGAGAAAGTTTATGAAATATTCGCCGCTGAAACGATGAACATTCATGGGCGTGATTGTCACGGATTGATGCATCGTTTTAGTGTAATTTCGTGTAATGTATAGGAATTCGTCGGTCAACTAATGGAGAATCACAAAAATAAGCTCAACGGTGAAGCCGAACATGAAGTGTTGCCCAGAACTCTAGCGATGTGGCCAGCATCTCACCGCGGTCGTCCTTTCGACTTCTATGCTTGTTCAACATTCTTAGGGTGCTCATCAAATACTATCCCTACATCGCCCTAGGAATTCCACCACCCGCCGAGAATTGACGCCTATGTAGTAGTTGTTTTAATTTAATGTATTTCTTTTATTCTCATGTATGATGTGGTTTTTCAATGCAATATGTTTTTATTTATGAAATTGATGGTGCAATGTTTAATCGAGGAAAAAATTAAATTACTTATGATATTGATAGTTTAGATAATCGTAATAACACAAAATAAACAACAAATTAAATAATATAATACCATAGTGAATCGATTTGTCCTTCAACTTCAATCAGCCCACTCCACCAAAAACCACTTGGGACATTCCCAGAAATGCCTTCCATATGTGTCTTCTTCGTAAGAAGTCCGTAAATGCATAAATGCCTTGCAATCAGGCTTTGAGCATCCACTGATCTCTGTGGACAATGTTTGTATTCGTGATCTCCATATCCACAATGCTTGCAGTGTAATAACTCCTTCTTCAATTTGGCTTTAAGTTTGAAGTTTTTGCAGAGTGTTGCAATCTTTTTTTCTTCTTCTTCATTTTTAATCTTCATAACATCATCTAGCATATGTGGTTCCTATGGACAGTTGGGATCTTGACATTGCAAATACCTAAGCTTTTCCGGTTGTGATTCAATCACCATTATGATGCGTAAACAACCTTCCCGCGGACACTTTGAATACATCCAAGGGCATTGCATAAGACTTTGGTTATTCATGAAACATAATGGACAAACCTCTTTTGCTTCGACACATAATATTTGCTTCGCTTTTCCTTTAGAAAACATGGTGGATGTTGAGAAAGAAATCTGTTGGTTTGGTTGAGAGGCCACCCCTGGTGTTGTATTTATAACAAGAAAATAGACGTTAGTAATTCAAACGGGCGGTTTTAGTAAAGTCGTGCGGTTTTAGTAAAGTCGTGCGGTTTTACTACAGAACTCCAACTCCTATGGTAATTCAAACGGCGCTTAAAAGAAATTGCCACGGTTGTATTACCAACGCCGACGGCTAAATTCCCAACGGCTCGATCTTCTTTCTCGACCTATAAATTCCATTCCTCCCATCTCCAAAATCACATCTTCTTCTTCTTTTTTCTAAAACTTTTAATCTCTCCCACTCGTAAAATGTCCGTTAGAAATCGTGGTCCCAAGTTTACTGAAGAAGAGGATATAGCAATATGCCAAGCATATTTTTTTTCATAGGGTAATCAGTGGTATTGTTATTTTTCATGAAGGTTATTTTTGGGAGAACGTTTTTTCAATGTTCGTCTCACTGACGGGAAACCCAGGAACCGAGATGCCCATCGATCGTGCTCGTTTTCAATCTATTAGGCTTGCGGTCAACCATTTCTTTGCTCAATGGAAATTGATCGAGAAAAGTTCAATGTGTAACCAAGATGAAGTGATCCAAATGCTCTTGATAATTGGGAGGAAGTCACGGTAAAACCTTTTCGTTACGAAGCGTGTTTCATAATTCCTAAAAGATGGTCCATCTCAATCACATCGTTATCGCACTCGATTACCGCCTCCGGCCTTTACAACGGAAGAAGATGTTGCTCTTGTTCGATGTTGGTTACATCGTATGATGAGACCAATGAACAATGACAATTTCTCGAAAAGAGTATCGGACATTTTGTAGCATCGTGGAACGGGCCAAAGAAACAGAAGAGCCTAGAACTAAGAATTGCATTCATCACTAAGGAAGTCAAACATTATACTAAGTTTTGTGGATGGTTCACCGTAGCTATTCGGATTATCCAACGAAGAACCTGGAGGACTATCTTACCTTTTTCCTCACCTGATCAACAGCATCATAAATATATGAACCGTTTGTTTATCCCGTTTCAGGTAAAACCATCGCCGTACCAAGTTTACTTGGAAGAAAGCTAAGAGAGTTTAAGCATTTTAAATGTTATGAACTCTACAGAGCATATCGAATTTGATGTAGTTTGATGTTTTTGTTGTGGATTTGATATTATTTTCAAGTTCAAATTGTAATAAATTTCGCTTAATGTGAAGTGGAAATCTCTATTTTAAAATCTAAATATTTTCGTTCATTGATGCCAATTCTTTTACAAGATATAAACTTAGGCAATTTTAAAATGTACTAACAACTTCAATAAAAATCAAGTACAAGTTTTGCCCTCCTGTTTATCTTCATTTGACGTATCTTCCATTCAACGCGCTCTTTGACGCCTTGTTTTTGAATTTTTTGTTGTTAACTTTCAAAACTAGAGCTCTTCTTTGCCTTTTAGCTTAACATTTTTTCGAGCAACTTCAAAACCTCGCATTTCCTCTTACAATTTTCAATATTTTTAAAACTCTCACATATCTTAAACAATACTTCAAGTTTTGCATCGCAAAAAGAGTGATCGCTTTTCAACCATTGAGAAATAGATTTTAGAAGAGAAAATTCAAGAGAAGTGAATTTTGGTGTGAGTGAATTGTTTGAAATTGATGGTAATTTATAGAGGTAAAAAGTAAATTTTGAATTTTTAAAACTACCTGTTGGCGTTTTTGCTACAAATGCCACGGCCTACGTTGCCTGCTGTTGAAGCTTTGAGCTCCGGCGCTTTTCCTTCCAACGCCGGCGCTTTTCCTTGAAACTCCGGCGTTTGTTTTTCGCCGCGTTTAGTTATCTAACGCCAAGTGCTTTACCATAGTGGAAAAACTAATTTGGCCATCCACCTGGCTCAACAAAGATATGGGTTTGTTCATTCCTACAGGAATTGCCCTTAAGATTGTGCTATTCAAATGGGCAATTGTTCTCGGTAAAACTTAGATAAAAGTAATGACACTTTCCAAAATGTGTTAAATTAGCTATGAGATTGTTGTTATTTGGTGATTTCGTTATTGATTTTTTAAATAAAAAATCATTAAAGATGGAGGCCAAAGAGTAATAGAAATACTTGGCAGACCATGAGAAACAAACTCCTGAAAAACCGCACTTACCTATTTTCAACATAGTTAATGGGGTGCCGGATTTTTGAGCATGGTATCAAAATCCATATAAAATAGAGGATTTTCGTTTTTGTCCTTTATGTTTTGGTCCCTCGCAAATAAAAGCGTTTTTGTTATTATTATTATTTTTGAAGCATGAAATTTATTAAAAAACTAGAAGACTATTACATGAGGATATATAATACCCAAGATTCACCAATTACACTTACATTGTTAAGTTAAGATTCTCCAGTCACATGATACTGAAGCACAATAGTAGTCTTCAGCTCAGAGTTGCATCGATAGCGTATTTTGATGTCGAAGGTCGATAAGACCTTCAGTCAATACTTTCCACACAAAAAAAAATGTATTTTTGATGGACATAGTTGTAACGGTGGTGTTTTTGTTATCGTTCAAATTCGGTTTCATTATTTTTTTATTCTGTTCCATTCTCTGTTTGTGAAGAGAATTCTTTTGATTCTTTTTACCTTTTCTTGAAAACCACAATAGAGGGATAAAAAACCATGTGCCATGCCTACCAGTAGTTTAATAAAAATAAGCACCAATAATTAAGGTTTTAGTGGGTGATTAAAGAAACTGATCATGAGCGTTAGTGTTGCGATATGCTGTGCATGATTCTGTTCTTGTTCGTTAATCTATGCGTCACTGCACAGGGCATTAACTGCTTAGGCGCAAGAGTAGGTGCCCTGGTGATATGAACATGCACATTATTATTGGGGATCACTGTACTTATACTTTCTTGAATCTTGATATTGGATCGGTCATTATTATCATCTGAAACAAAGTCTCTGCTTTCTAGAAACTGAAACCCTACATGTTTTGTAGGTAAGTTCATGATGACAGTCTGTCTTCTTGAAGAGAGCAATCAAATTCCACTCATTTTATCAAATCAAATTCAACCTTTCTACAATAGTCTTGGACTGTTGGTCGTGCTTGAAACCAAGTCGTTGCGATTCATATGTAGCTAGTGTGGTTAGTGCCTTACTAACCCACTCACCTTTTTCACTTTTTTGTATGGCATCCGAAGAAGTCACGAGGTGACATTCTTTTGAGCCAACCTTTATAAAAAAAAGGCTCACTACTAGCATGGTACGATTACTTGGAGCTGCCCAAAAATAGTAAAGAGACTTAACATGTTAGGTTGTTAAGACTATTAAGTCTTATGGGGTGCTAGTCTAGCACCTAGATTAGCAGTCAGGACTACCTCCTAAGTCTTATGGGAGTGCTAATCTAGCATCTAGATTAGAAATTATCCACGCACCCAGTCAAAATGGTTCAACTTTAAATCTCAAATTCGATCAAAAATAAATCTCAAACGTTGAACCAATCCGTGAAAAGGTAGTTTTTCAAGTCACCAATCATTCAACAGAACTATCTAGCATGCTACTTCACATGCTAAAGAATCGGTAGGAGAGAGAACTAGTGTTAACTTTTTTGCCACACTTTTTTTTTTTTTTGAATTGCAACACTTAAGTGCTAATCTGGCACCTCCAATCTAGCCCATAAGACTTAGTCTACGACTTAAGAGTCTGAGATTGAACGCTTGTACAATGTCCTTGCTCCTTCATTGGTAGGCATTGTTGCATCTCAGGTGACAGATGTCCATCTCATTTATATTCTTTAGGTAGCTTATATATAGATCGATTTTTTTTATGGATGTCGGAAAATAAAAATTATTTGACCCTATAGCATATAAGTCCCGGCTCGGTCCCTGAAAATGTTACAAGAGGCAGTGGAAGTGTGTGGTGGCAATGACTGTGGTGGTGGTGGTGTGGTAGATGCTGGTGGCACTGGTCCCTTCGTTATTATTTAAAAAATATAAGGTTAAATAGAATATTTCAAACCCCTTAGATTAGTCAAAATGTCCCAAGTTGATTAGTTAACTGGGTTGGATGAGAGTTAATCGGGTTGGATGTAGGGATGGCAATTTGCCCCACCCAAACCCATCCGCGTCCGGGATTCGTCCCATGGGTTAGGGTTTTACCCGTATAAACGAGAACGGCGGAATACGGGGAATCCTAGTAGTGATGCTGGGATGGGGTGGGGATGGGATTCAAGGTCCCCATCCCATACCCGCCCCATACCATAACCTATTATATCCGATCGGGGAACTTTTTTTGGAAGATAAATTAAGAAGATCATGATGAGATGATTAACATGGAGGAAGATGGCTAATAATGAGGAACTAAGAAGTAAAAGGAACCATAATACTAAATTGTGGATCAATTGTTTCCTTTATTTTTCAGTTTTAGTTGGTTATTATAAACTTAAAATTTTAAAATGCACTGCTTAGGTTAGTATCATTGTTTGAACCATTATAATTAGAGTCCAACTTTGTGCACCCCCTCAAAACCGGGGTGCACATTCCGGTCCCTATCATTCGCCCCTTTTACTCTTATCTGGTTTTCCAAAACCAGCTTCTATTTTTATTTTCTTGTTTAAAATATCATCGGAAATATAGGAAAATAAAAGTTGCGCTTTTTTTAGGATCCCATTAATCTGCTCCTTCTCCTTCTTTTTCTCTCGTCTTCCCCTACAACTCTTGAACCGAATCAAAACTCGATCGCTTAAATCCATGGCTTGATGGGTTATGTAAGAAGGTCTTAAGAAGATATTTTTCAAGGAAATGGAGTACGAAGTTGCGAAGAAGTTGGGTTATAGTTCGTAATAAACTCAGTTATACTTGGAGCAAATCAGTGAAAGAAAATGGTTATTATCATGGATTATATACTAGAAGGGTTGAGAGTGATTTTTGAAGTAAAGACAAACAAGGAACGTGGTATAAGAAGGAATAGTTTTACTGCTAGTTCGTACCAGCTTGGACACCCACCATCTGTTTGTATTGGATTTTTGTGTAGTTGGATGTTCGAGTGGGTGTTCTATATATGTGGATCTTGGTCATTACAACCAAGTATGAAGAACAATGCGAAATTGAACATAAAAAATCAATGATTACATCAATTAGCCTAATATTATCTAGAAGTTTTCTGACAAAGTTTTGCATCAACAAAATGTATGGTTGAACTTGTGTTTAAGTACCTTCAACAACAAAGGCTTCAGCAAGTGCCATAATGTCATGCAGTCTTCTTTTTACCAGCTTGTTTTGTTTTTATTATACATTTCTGGCAAAATACAGCGAATTCTATGTAGTTTTATAGAGGGATGATGAAGAATGGGGAAAACCATCCCATGTTTGCACTTGATCATCTCTATTTTCCAAAAAAAAAAGTATTGGCAACAAATGACTAAACAAAGACCAAAAATAGACAAAGAGCTAATTGCAACAAATGTATACAATGAGACCTAACAAGTGTTAGCAGCAAATGCAGAGACAAAAACAAAATAATCCTTGATTGAGCAGAATAAAAAACAAACTTTTGAACCAAAGTAAACAAAAAATGTGGTCTTCTTTAACCTGGCACTTTTAGGGGCGACCCCGAAAGAATTAGGGGCGACTTTTTTATTCCCAACCCATATACACCGTTAAGGGATGTCCAAAAACGCGGAGAATACGTTAATGCCCTTACACAATCGGAAGCTATTTTGTGCCCGATTATTATAAACCAATTCCGGCTTAGTAACGATATTATACTACCGATTAATATCGATTTTGTGCCAAACTCTGATCCGGCTTCTATAACAATTGGAAGGAAAAATAACCTCACTAGACTACCGATTATAGTAGCTCCTAAAATTCCCAAAATTGGTGATTTCACCAAGAAAGAAATTTGGGGCAAGCGTATAATCTAAGTCTTATTAACTACCGATTATTCTAGTTCCCAAATTCGAAAATGACATTTCGCAAAAACAAAATTTGGGGCAACCTGTATAATCTGGTAGGTTATTAGCTTACCGATTATACTCCAACCACCGCAAAAAATGTAGGTGATATTGTTATGAATTTCAAAATATTTATGAAAATCGGAAGTTTTAATTGTTGATCTAACTACCGATTATACTCCAAATCGGCTAGTTCGTTCAAAATAAACTAGCCGTGCCTCTAAAACCAAACACAATCGGTAGATAATACATATTGACAAACCTCCGATTATTTTGAAGTAACCGTTTTTTTTTAAAAAAAAACTAGCCGTTAAGTACTTTTTGCTATAAATAGAGACCTATCTCTACCAAACTTATTCACCCATCACTTTCAATCTTCCTAAATCCGCTTACCCATCACTTTGGAACACTAAAAATGGCTCCAACTCCTTTCAATAATCTAGAAGATGTTGCTATTGTTAGATCACACACCACTCTCACAAAGCACTCCGTTGAGGAAGCGCAATGGGTGACCAGTAACGAAGACCCAACAAGAGGGCCTTACTTTGGGCATGATCAAAACACCAATGCTTGGTGGAAACGGTGTTTAAGGTTTTAAAGCACTAAGCGGAAATCGTTATAGAGGACGCTCCCGCAAATAAGGGAAAGGTACGCATATTTATACAATGAATGCGTCACTGCCGACAAACGAATTGAAAGCTCGTAAGGACGCTATGCCAAATGAAGACCGAATGAGTAGAGTAAGTTTGTGAATCAATAGGCCTCTCATCAAAAATTATTTATTTGGTTATGATTATTCAACAACGCTAACTTATTTAAAAAATTGTTTTCCCAAAGTATACTTTGGGTCGGAGCCAATACGAATTAAGGTACTCTGGGCATGAGTTTCTCGCACGAGGACTGCTACACTATCTTGGAGGAAGTTGAATGGCAATCCGCCCAATATAATTAAACTCGTAGAGAATCCATAGGGCGATGTATTGAACAATTTTATGTGTTTACTTCTATTTTATTTCAACTACATGTATGTTTTTTTCGATTCAATAAAATGAGTGACTTCAAATATCGGGTTCAATTTTAGTCAAAGTGGAAATAAGGATTTTAGAAAAAAACTCATTTAGGGCAACCTATAATCGGAGGTTTTGGAACCTATCTTCTCGTACGATTATGGCTACATCCAAATCACGAACCACATGGTTAGGCCCGGCTTTGTACCCTCTTAACCTATGGATTTTGGCAAGGGTTCGATCCGGGGGCTCCTTACAATCGGTAGTTTATTAAGTTGAGTAGACTACCGATTATGGTAGATTTCAAATTTCCTACAATATAGGATTTTAGAAAAAACTCATTTTGGGGCAACCTATAACGGAGGTTGGGTAACCTATTTGGCTTACGATTATGTCTACATCCAAATCACGAACCACATGGTTATGGTCGGCTCTGCACCCCTCAAAACCTAGGGAATTTGGCCAATGCTCAATTTGGGGCTTCCAATAATCGGTGGGTTATAAGTAACCCATTCTACCGATTTTGGGCTACTCAACAATCCAGATAATTAGGTGGTATTACCTACCGATTAATAACCGCTTGATGATAAAACAAAAGTCGACCTAAATTCAAATTCATTTCATTTTTTTCAACTTCAACTTCAACCTCTCCTCTTTCCGGTAAATTAAGGTCACGGCGGATCGGACCTTTTATTGTTACTAATGTGTTTTCTCATGGTGCAGTGGAAATTCGTAGTTTAGCTACAGGGAAGGAACTTAAAGTGAATGGGCACCGGTTGAAACCATATTATGAGAATTTCACTTCCGAAGTGGTGGAAGGAGTTAACTTTGTGGATGTGCTCCCTCTGGAGGAGTCATAGAAAGCAAGGAGTTAGTCGGGCTGTGACTTTAAACCAAGCGCTATTTGGGAGGCAACCCAAAGGATGAGTATTTCTTGTCTTGTATTTATTTCTTTTCTTGTTTTTAGTTTTTCTTGTTTTGTTTTTACTTTCTTTTTGCTGATTTCTTATTAGGATTTCCCACCTTGACTTACTTTGGACGATTCGATTTACATTGAGGACAATGTAAAGTTTAAGTGTGGGGGAGTGGTTTATGTTGTAAGTTTTTGCAATTTTTTTCAACTTTTTTGTGAACTAGTGAATAAGAAAACTCCAACTTGTAGTTCTTTAGAGTCACATAGTATACATGTCGCTAAGATTACATCGAGAATCTCACACTAGTGACTCGAACTTAGAGATGACAGAGAACATGATCGGGTTTCTTAATTGTATGAGAGTTAAAGTTGGATTTAACCATGCCGGTGGCAAATAAGGTGCAGGCTGAATTCGGTATTAGAAACAGTGATCCCCTATAGTGGAGACTACCTGTTACATAATGTGAGGCACCGACCTTCATTCTTTGTACGATCTAAATTTGTGCTTTTTGAGTGTGTGTCACCGTATACGTAAATTAGGCAGAATGGTGAGTCTGTCCAATTTCCCACCATAGAAGCACTATTTTGATCTCTTGAGTGCTATTTTTATCAACCATGTTGGTGACATCGAATTGCTAACTTACATTCCACTTGTGATCTTGTTCGCAGTTAGCACCATCCACCTTATCTCTCTACACCAACAAAGTCCATGTAAAACACCATCATCATCAACAAGAGGAGCATCACAAATTCGAAGGAAAGTTGAATACGTTCGAGGTTTACAAGCAACGTGCAATAAATGGGCATTTGGTTTCGATGTGCAACAACAACAAGGGCAGAATTTTTATAAGTTGAAGACTATAGTACAAGAGCGGAAATTATTAAGGATGAAAGTTCGAGAAGTTTATGATATCAAGACATATAAGTTGTGAAGATTCAAGCGGTAAAGTACTTACACCATGGCATTGTACTTATATTTTTATTTTTTATTTTATTTTATTTGTATTTTACTTTCTCTTGTCTCAAAAAAAAAAAAAAAAAAAAAAAAAAAACGAAAATTAAAAAAAAAAAAAAAAAAAAAAGAAGAGACAAGAGAAAAATGTTTTTATTTTTGTTTTATTTTTTATTTGTTATTCAAAAAATAAAGAAAATAAAGAAAATAAAAAAAAAAAAAAAAAAAAAAAGAAAAGAAAAAATTTGGGTTTGTATAGTTTGTTTTTATTTTTGTATTCTTTCAATAAAGCTATGGAAAGAAGGAATATTTGTAATGAAGTTTCAAGCGACAAGGAATTTGAGGAAAGAATCATATTGTCAAGATTCTACGAAGTTCGAGAGTTATCATCAAGAGTTGAAGACCGAAGACGAAGATGAAGACACCGATAGAAGACCGAAGACGTTTCTATGGATCTTTGTGAGAGTGGTGCTAGCCGCACGTTGAACGGATAACAAGGTAAGTAAGCATATTCCCACCTTCGTTAAATGGTTGATTTCCTTTCGAAGAGATCGTCAGAAAAATGGGTTTTCAAAAATATATGAAAGATGTGGGTTTTCAAAACATTCGGAGGGTTAAGCTTTCCTACCATTCAACGTGTCGCAGATTCTCTCTTCATTCCAACTCTGGACACATGTGACCCATAAAGAAATTTGTTTATTATTGAGAGCAATATCATAAAACCTTTTTTGTGAGGCGAGTCGAGACTTTTGATCACTCAGAACCCGAATTTTAGTCGAGAAGGGATGGTTATATCTCTCTCAACTTTTAAGAATGAGATTGTGTTCATTTATGTGTCTAACTTCTTATGACTAGTGTGCAGAATCTCTATGTCTTCTTAGCGCGTTGGATACTATCATTACGGAGACTTAGTAAGTTGGATAAATAGGTTTTGTGGGTATATCTCTAGTAAACCCTCACGAGACTATAACTCGTCCACTAGGGACACCTAGGGGTTTAAAGGCTTGTTATTTATGCTAAAAGTGACCGTAGCCTCGGCGACACGGAGTTGTTGTATTTTATTGTTTTGTTTGATTTGCTCGAGGGACTAGCAAAAGTCTAAGTGTGGGGGAATCGATAGGTGTAGAATACACCGTATTTACTATATAGAGTTTATGCTTTCTTTGCTATTTTTTTTCTTGTAAATTATGTATTTTACGCTTGTTTTGAGTTTTTTAGGTGCAATGGAGTCGCACGGAGGAAAAGAAGAAGAAATTATCCAAATTGAGCCGAGAAGGGTGAAATTGTCATCTCACAAAGCGAGCTATATGTGGAGCAGGTAAACGGCGCGAGGAGCGGAAGAATGAATTGTTAGTTGTCTAAAATCGATGCGGTTGGATAGAGAATTAGGCTGTCGGTTACACGGAACCGAGAGCTGTGCATAATGAAGGTGGCCCTTCTACATGCCCCGGGTACCCCTTATCTACCTCATCGGGGTGGATGTATCCATTCCACGTCTTATTCCTACACAACCCTAAATTTCGAGCAATTGACTGCTTTCAATCATTCACTCATTAACTCGGAAGGAGAAGCCATTACGATTGCTGTAAAGAGAAGAAATCGGGTTTTCACACAAATTCAATTTCATGAGTAGTTGAGGCCGAGAAAACGATGGAAGAATTGAATGAGTTGTTGGCATTTTGGACCGTAAATGGGGAGGAAATTGAGCCGTTGAATCGAAGATTTCTGGTAGGAAAATGGCTGGTGTTCATGGATTTTTTATTATGGGTTTTCAATGATTTGAGATACGAGAGAAAGAGGAAAAGAATCAAGTGGTTCTTGCCTGATTTTGTGAAAGATTGAGTGGGTTTTGTCGGGATCGATGGGGATTTCGATTGAATGCGGATGTGACAATGGAGTTTGAGTGATGGGGTCACGTGGTTGAATGATGATACGATCTGGGCTTTGATCCGGTGGTGCTTGAGTGAGGCTCGGGTGGTGAGACTCTCATTGATGAAAGAACAAATTTCGAGAGGATTGATGCGGTGAGCAAATGGGTACAAATCGATGAAATTGATGTTGTTGAGTTGTGTGGCTTTACGTCTTGGATGAATAGCTTTGAGCCGTTGCTTAAAAACTTGAGCTCAGAAGCGGATGGTGTTAGCTTGATTACGCGAGAATGGTAAGAAGGGGGAAGCTGACCGTGTTGGTGGTGCCTTGGGATGGACTTGATGAATGGGGAAGGAACCGAGCTATCGAAGTTGAGCTCATATTGTAGGTGGATGCAGGTGGAGCCTGTTGGTGGCTCGGGGCAAGTCGTGTGGTGTTGAGTTAAGTGGTGCGGAGAAGCACAAGTGCAAAGGAGGTGTACTCAGATTGAAGATGGCTCGGAGTGGTGTTGATAAGTCGTGGCTTTGAGATGGAATTGCCCAGAGCTATGGGTTTGGAAGGTGGAGGTGGCTTGTTTGATGTATTTGTATGGAGCCCAAAAAATGCAGCCGAGCTGCTCAAGGAAATTGTGCACGAGGTTGATTTGCCTAGCAGCTTTGTATTGTTATGGCGAGTATATTGCAGTTCGTGTTGGCCGACCGATGGCAATGGTTATCGGGGGAAAGATCTTTGTGAACTGTGATTGTGTATCTTTGGGCAAAGTTATAGAGATGCAAGAGTCAATATAAGAGAATGAACTCGAGTGGTAAGGTGGGGAATAAATCGAAATTGGAGGAGGTTATGGCTGTGGATCGAGAGGTTGTGCAATCGAATGTGACAAGTTAGTGCTTAGAGCTGCACTGGGTAGCCTTGAATGTGGAGTTAATGGCAAAGTGAAGCTCGAGTTTGAGTCTGCCCGGTAGTATAATGAAGAGCAATGAAAGGATTGGTTGAGTTACGATAGAGATGGCTCAACTGACCTTGAAATGGGTGATTGTGATGGTTTTGTGGCTTGCTAAGTGATGGAAGCTTTGGTGGAATCGTGGTTTGGCTGTGAACAAATAGAGAAGCCAGGTTCAAATCGGTGATCTTTGGGAGTGGTCTGTTGTGAAAGGTGCAGAGAAGATCGCATTGCGGTTGACCGAAAGCAGATGGAGACCGAGCCGAGTTGCGAGTGATGGCATTGCAGATGGAAGTGGCGTTGAGGTCAAGCTGGCAGAGTGTATGTTGTTTGTGCCGATCTTTGTGATTACAGGAATATGAAGTTGAGTGATTGGAAGGTGGAATAGCTTGGGAATTCTACAGTGATGAATATATATAATGATGTAATTGGCGACGGGGCCATGATGGTCATAATGAGATAATGACAATGATGGTGCATCGGTGGCTTGTTCCGCAAATGGCTCTCGCAAAATGGTTTTGGCACGACAACAATTCACTCACCGATCGGGTCTAACTCGGACGACTGATTTTGACCCGGTCGACTTGAGTTGACTCACCCGATCCTGACTGGTTTGATCCGACCCGTTGACCGG
Source organism: Papaver armeniacum (assembly GCA_023531295.1). Taxonomy (NCBI): domain Eukaryota; kingdom Viridiplantae; phylum Streptophyta; class Magnoliopsida; order Ranunculales; family Papaveraceae; genus Papaver; species Papaver armeniacum. Next base: position 119,597 of record JAJJWW010018583.1, on the reverse strand, counting down.
CCGTTTTGACTCGTTGACCAAGTGGCCGGCGGACTTGCTTGCCACCGGAGCTGTTTTCCGCGACTTTCCGGCCGATTTCCGCCACAATCCCAGACTTCCGGCGACCGTTTTTGGGGCGTATTTTCTTACACGGGTTTCTCACTCTTATGGGCTTGGTGGATTCTCACCTAATGGACTTTGAAGACTAGACCTAATTTTAGAAGTTGGAGAAAGTTATAAAAGGGAAGGTCTTCTACAACTTAGGAGATATCTTTTTGCTGGGAATTCTTTTGGAGAGCCACTTTTGTTTTACACTTCTAGGGTTTGGTTTTGTTCTTCTTCTTCCTTGTTTTCTTATTGAATATTGATGATGATGAACTCCATAGCTATGAGTAGCTAAACATCTTATTGGTTATGGGATAAAGTTGATTTCTCAACATGCTTTTGATTCAATGAATTAGTTTTGTCTCGTAATTATTGTTTGTGATTCACAATTAATAGTGTCATAAGATTTGAAAACTTGTTAGGTTGAGTCCGAATCAATCCGATTTGTGTTCATCTCTAGAGCTATATTAGGGTTTCAATACGAAAAGTTGTTTATCCCCGATTCTAAGTAGCATAATTGTGGTTAGTGCTTGTAGTGATACATCCTATTAGTCACAAGTGAATCATAACTTTTGTTAAAACGCCTAGTGCTTTTACACATTTCTGCTTGCATTGATGAGTCTTATTCCATAAATCTTAATGTTTTTAGGGAGTTAAACTTAATTGTTCTTTTACACTTTAGGTTGCTTTCACGAAGAATTCACATATGCATCTTTTAATGTGGTTGTGATGAAAACGAGGAATTAACTAATTTATACTTGCGATCAAGATATCCTAGGACTTTTAATAAATACGAGATTAAATACCAATTCTAATCATTGATGAAAATACATGTTTGTGAATGATACTATCCCTTGACCAATATCTTCTCCTTATTGATTTCTCGAATTATTTACTTTGCTTTCAATTACTTTTAATTCTTAAATACGACAAACATACTTTGGGTTACCTTAGAAAACCGAAATTTACATAACAACAATTGCCTCTCTGTGGATACGAACTCTTCCTTACCTTGTGCTTCATTTAAATTTAGTGCGTAAGAAAGTGAAATTATATTTGACGGATTGACACACGGTCAGAGCTTCAGACCAACAACTTTGGTTCTTCTCTTACAACACGGACCAACACCAATGCAAACAAGTGTTCCGTCTCACCGCCGGTTAAACAAGGTTACAGATGGCTCGTATGGTCATGAGAGAGACGAAGAACAATGTGGATTTGATACTGAAATCAAGACATGGAACTGATCAAGAACGGATGGGAGATTTGAGATTCCAGTTTGGGGTTTGTGTGAATCAAAGATTGTGAGCGAGAGAAGGAGTAGTTGCTATCATTAGTTCTTGTGATGAATGATAGTTGGGTTTGTCTGTTCGATGAATGTTTTGGGTCTCAAGGTGATTACACAGCATGGGTGTGTCTCCAATTCGAAGTTGCAGGTAGAAAGAGAGTTGGTATGGCATCATAATGTCTGCCTCGAGTTATCAAGAAATCGCACCTTTGAGTGCTTGATAAAATGACCAATTCACATGACAATTGTTCAAGTTAATGTAGGATGGTGGTCCTGAAAGATTCTTGTGGTAAGATATTAAAGACCAAGATTACGGATGTTGCTCATGGTGGTGATTCCGAGGTGGCATTGGTGGCTTGCAATGAATGATTCGGGTGAAGAGAAGAAGAACGTGATTTAATGGAGTGTAGGGTGGAATTGCACTTGCGCTTTGATGTTCATGATGCCGATGTGTGGTGTTGGTTAGTTGATCGAAAATGCGAGGGGTTACTTTTGCGGTTCTCTTGGGTACTTGGTTTGGCAGGCATGAGATGGAATTAGTTGTGTTAAGACTGATGGGTTGAATGAGTTACAGGCTAGGAATGGATTGTGGATTTGAAGCTGTTGCTGTTAATTGCAGAAGCTGGTGCAAATATGAAGAAATTGAATTGAGTAGAAGGCAGTGCTCAAATGGGTGAATGTTTGATGCAGCTGTGCAAGAGTTGGAAGTCGTCCAATCGGGTCTATGGACAATGATGTGCGATGGGGGTGAATTTAGATGAATGCCTAAGGCGGGTAAGCTCGGAAAGTACATGAAGGTCAAGTAGGCATTGAGAGTGGTTATGGTGCGGAGTCCGGATTGAAGGTGAGTGCATGTTGCGTCAAGGACATGGAAGAAATGTTGGATGATATAGGGTTGTTTCTTTGGTGGTGGTATGCACTTGTGGGAAGGCCTTGGTGTAGCTGCTGCAGTGATATGGAGCATCAGTGGTGTTAAAGCTACAGATTGTGTTGGAATTGAAGCTAGCAGGGAATCGAAGTGCAGCTGCTAGCCATGGGTTCCACTGGCTCGCAAGTTTGGTTGAGAGCTAGTGAGGAGTTGCTTCTGGAGCTACAGATTGCAGGTGCAGAGCTACAACAAATGGAGGTTAAGCTACACCTGCAAATGAACTGAGGCACTGGAGTTGAGGTTGCTGTGGATTGCAAAACAAGGGTGTTGCTGTTGCTTGTGATACTGTAATGTTGTCGAGATGTTGCGAGAACAAGGAGGTGAATGATTGCAAATGAATGAATGAACAGATTGAAAGCTAAAATTTCCTAGATTTATGTATGGAAGTATGGCACGAGATGGTTTTGAAGGCTGTACTAAGTCGAAAACGGAGCGAAATTGGTGGCCGGTGAGCATAGTTACTCAGTTATCGGATTTTGGAACCTGAAGTGGGTATGGTAATGTTTCGGAATCGCGAGGGGGTGCAGTCGGATACAAGAGTAGATAGCGGCACATATGAGCTACGCGTCACGCTTTTTGGGCGCGTTTCGCAAAAACAAGGAATTGGTTTAGATGGTATTTTGTGATTGTTTGAATTGCAGAGATATGGAGATGAGCTGCTTTGAGTGTGCACTTGCTGGAGATGGTTTCGGTAGCCGGAGGCAAGTTCGGGTGGTCGAGACAAATTTACGGTGGCCGGATTCCGTGATGACGTCGAAGATCCGGCGACCCGTTTTGAACCCAAAATTCCAGAGACTTAGTTTCCACACATGGGCTTGGTGGACCACTTGGAGATGGGTTTTGAGAAAACCTAAACTTGGAAAGAGTATCCTTTTGGGGAGAAGCATATAAATAGAAAACCTTTTCTCTAAACCTAATATCTCCATTAGGGAGACTTCTACTTTTGTCCTAGGGTTTCACATGATAGGTTCTTCTAAACTTTCTATGATGATTTCCAAAAACACAAGTAACTAAGTTTTTATTATTGGTTGAAGATGTAGTTGGATTTTGCAACCAAGTTATGATTTTTATGAATTAGTTTTCTCTCAATATTATCGTTTGATTTCTACGGGTTAAAATAATTGCATGATTGATGTATTGCAATATGATTGAATGTTTGTTTAGTTAAGTCTAGAATTGATTGAACTCACATCCATATCTATAGCTATTTTAGGGTTTTTTTATCAAGCGATAACCTTGAATACGAGTAGCATGATATGATTCTAGGTTGTAGTGATACATCCTCGTAGTCATATGTAGAAATTGACCTTTGTTCGAATTGTTTGCGCAATGTATTACAATTGCATTGATTAGCCTATTTCAAACTTAATGCTCCTAGGAATTGAACTTGATTAGCGCAAGGCGTTAGGTTATTCTTTAGGTAGAATTCACATACGCAGCCCTAATGTGTGTGTTGATGAATTAGGAAATTACGGAGTATTCTTGCAATAAGGTATTCTATGGTTTTTGATGATAGCGAGATTAAATACGAATTCTATTCATATATTCATAAACTTGTTTACAATTGAAGATGAAACCTTTATCCAATATTTTCACATCCTTGATTCGCGTACTTTGTTTGCTTTTCGTTTATTTTTATTTACACAATCACAAAACTACCGGTGTTATTTATAGGGAACCATAACAATTTGACAACCAAGACCTCTGTGAAACGATCCTTTCTTGCCCTTGCTTCATTATATATTTTGAGTAGTAAGAAAATGTAATTTATTTTTGACGCCTACGACTGCGATCAAATTTTGGCGCCGTTGCCGGGGAGGCAACGGTTGTTAATTGTTTTTGGTTTCTTATTTTTGTTTTTAGTCTTTTTCTTATTCTTTGGTTCTTAACCGAGTTTTGAGAATCTCGTTTCAGGTACCAATTGCTATGGACGGAGCATATTGGAGCAATCAATACGGCTTTCAACCTCAACAACATGAAAACTATCACCCTTATGGGGAATACAATCAAAACCAATCCTTTGGTTATGGTCAATATTCCACGTACCCTTTTAGTTGTTCTCATACATTCCAACCTTCTTACGGTGGGTATGTAAGTGAGCAACCACAAGGAGGGGAGACTAGTTGTACTCCTATTAATCTTTCCTCTAGTTTGGTAGATGAAATGCAACAATTTATGGACAGCATGGAGTCAATTTGTGGACAACCAAGCGTGGAACCATTTTCATCGACCGAATGTGCTCATGGTATGTTTGTCCCAATTTCTGATCGTAGTTATGATCAACCACCCATTCAAAGGGAATATAATTGGCCTAACAATAATGAAGTAAGTAATTCTACTTTTTCTTTGTCGAATGATCTTTACAAACATATGGAACACTATATTCAGAATTTGGATGGAACACTCCAAGAGCTTCAAAAAGGTGTTTCCACTTTAAGACAAGGCATTGAAGAATACAAGGAGGAAATGAATAATTATGTTGAAAAGGCGAACCTTTGGGGACTTTTGTTGATATTTGTGTAGTTAACTCAACTCTTGATCGTAATAATGATCATTCACCTATTCAAAAGGATGAGTTCGAGATTAGCAACACTAAATTCAGCGAGGAACAATCTTATGTTGACTATGATAGTGATGATGATTATTATGAAAATACATCGTTTGAACCAATTTATGGTGACATCCCCGAGGAGTGTACAATGGAGTCTTTTTGCGATCAAGGTGAAGTTGAAAAGGAATATGATGACACTAGTGTAGCTTACTCGAGCATTGATCTTTATAACGATCAAGAACCTATTCAAAAGGTAGAGCTTGAGGAAGATGCAATGAGTGGTCTAAAAAAATTCCTTATGGACAATATTGCATCCGCAAAAGAGTATGTGCCTTACAACAAGGAGGAATATGTTGAGAATGAGACCGGTTTGACCAATATTGTGGAAGACCCAATTGAGCTTGCAAAGGATTGTAATGATGATGTTTATGTCGAAACTTTGGTTACGGCAGAAACGGATGAAGAATGGTTGCAAGGTTTGATAGAGGACCATGATATACAAGAGGTGAATAATTCACTTGAGTTTTTCAAGGATGAAGAGGATTCCGTGATACAAGAGATTGTGCAAAGGTTTATCTAACCCTTTGCCTATTGTTTCTTCTCCTTTACCTCTTATTGGTTTGAATGTATGTGCTTCGAGAGTATTGTTGAATGACTTTGTTAATCGATTTTCGCCATTAGAGATACTTGATTCTCATACTATGCAAGTTATGGAACAAGAAACCGTGGAAATACCCGACTTCTATATTCTTTATACACTCCCAAGTGTGGACAAGAATAAGTGTGGGGGAAGCTTTTATCGGTTCATAGCTTCACTTTTGCTTTATTGTACTAATATTTTTGTGAAGCTAGTGTTTGCAAAACAGGTTCTATGGAAGGATCCTCAACTTTTCAGATTGTTGATATATGGGGAATGAATCTTGCAAGGATATAGTCGGGCTGACGACCTTAAACCAAGCGCTACATGGGAGGCAACCCATAGGTTTTGTATCTCTTATCTTTTAATTTTTCTTTTCTCATTTTTAACTTTTTCTTGTCGCATATTGTTATAAGATTTCCCACCTTGACTTTCTTTGGACGATTCAATTTACATTGAGGACAATGTAAAGTTTAAGTGTGGGGGAGTGGTTAAACATTTGCGTTGTAAATTTTTCAAATTTTTCAATTTTTTTTTTTTTTTGTAGAATAATGAATAAAAACTCCAACTTGTAGTTAGTTTAGAGTCACATAGTATACATGTCGCTAAGATTACATCGAGAATCTCATAAGAGTGACTGAACTTAGAGATGACAGAGAACATGATCGGGTTTCTTAATTGTATGAGAGTTAAAGTTGGATTTAACCATGCCAGTGGCAAATAAGGTGCAGACTGAATTCGGTATTAGAGTAGTGGTCCCCTATAGTGGAGACTACCATGTTACATAATGTGAGGCACCGACCTTCAATTCTTTGTACCTATCTAAATTTGTGCTTTTAGAGTGTGTGTCACCGCACGTAAATTCCGGCGAGAATGGTGAGCTGTCCAACTTCCCACCATAGAAGCACTATTTTGATCTCTTAAGTGCTATTTTTATCAATCATGATGGTGACATCGAATTGCTAACTTACATACCACTTGTAATCTTGTTCGCAGTTAGCACCATCCACCTTATCTCTCTCTACACCAACAGTCCATAGTGTAGTAGCAGAAATCCCACACTACACCCCCTCACTATATTTTGGTTAATTAATCCATTGAAAGTTGCATAATTGAGAATGTTTATTGATTAATTTCATGAGTTCTACACAAGAAAAGTAGAATTACACTTAGCAAGTAAAACACTCTTAAACTTTCTCTCTCCTAATGACTTGCCTAACAATTCTAAAAAGATCTCCCTCTACAACAGACTCACTCGACCCTTTATATAGGGTAATACACAGTGGATGACAAACTAAGCTATCCTTTATTTTCGGAATGTCTCGCGAAGTGTCGCCGAGTGTACAACTATTCAATCTCGCGACACTTCTTAACCCTCGCGGATCTCACGTCTTCTTTATGTCTCGCTTCATGCGTTATTCTTTGCGTCGTTTATTTTAGCTCTCTGCGGCGCCTCGCGGCATCGTTGTTTATACACTTCACGAGTCCTGCACGTTGCGATATTATGGTCCTACATCTTGCCTCTTTTTCCTTGAATATTGCTTGAAGAGCAATCTTTAAGGAAAAATCTGTTGTTGCAGTAATCTTTGGTCTTTGTTGATGAAGGAATGAGCGAAAGAATCTTGGACTTGAAAAGTACGTATTTTGCCTCTATTCTTTTGCGATGTTCGAAGTTTTGCGTCTCTGTCTCTCCTCATACTTTTCTTGCGAAGGAAGAATATCATGAGAGCGAGTCTTTTGATTTGCCGCGACCGCTTATCTTTATCCATTTCGACTCATATACGTTTTTAACCATTAAAGCCCTTTTCGACACGTCTCTACCAACCGTTTATTCTTGACCGTTTATGTCTCTTCTCGCATTAAATGACCTCGTTTTTCTCGAGGATCTTTTTTTTTTTTTTTTTTTTTTTTTCCTATATATAGTTTTCTTCTTCCCCTCTTTTCATTCTTTAGTTTTTTCTCTGCAACTTTCTTTGATTCTCTCCTTCCGCAATTTACGCTTCTGCTACTGCAAATCTTTTCTTCATCCTTTCTAACGTTTAATCCTAATCTCCAAATTCCCCTCCATTCCCATACTGATAATGGCTGCCATTAGTCGTGGATACAAAACTTCTTTTGAAGAAGTTCAACGAAGTTGCACGAGAAGGGTTTTACTCACAACCATTCCCGATCAAGAACCCTCATCCATTCTTTTCAGAAATCTTTTCTCGATCATCAATGTGATGATCAAAAGATTATAGTCTCGCTCGGTCGGCTTCTCGCGGGACTTCCTATTCCCTTGTACAATCCCGAGTTGCCTTTATTTTATGAAATTTTGGCCCATGAAAAATTCTCTCGGGCTATTTATCAATTAAGTGGCGATTGTATTAGCCGATGCTTGAGTTCGCGAATCAGCGGTGCAGGCAAAGGATCTTTATACCCTAATTCTGCCAGAAATCCCAAATTCGCAGATTTGGAAATAGCTGTTGAGAAATACACTGTGGAAAACTTTTTTGAAAATTACTCAGTGATAACTATGATGAATGCGAGATCTCTCATTTGGGGGCGTTCGTCTGAAGAAAAATAATAATGTCTCATGAAGATAAATTACTCATGCAAGACATTGATTGGCACCCAGGTAATAATTCCTCTCCTCGTCATTCCAAAGATGAGAGGTGGTGGGTCGTACCCTTGATCTTAAATGGTCCTTATATCGCGGGTCCGCACGTTCTTCCTGCGAATCTCGCAGCGTATCATCCTTGGGAATTCAAATGGCCTGAGAAGGAAAAAGAAGTATGTTTCCTACTCCAAATTTCTGCTTTCGCAACTTTCTTTTACAATTGCTGAGTTTGTGAAATCTTTCAGATAACCAGATTGAAAGCTAGCTACAAAAAGGATCCGTCGGAGGATACTTTGACATTGCTTCGATCGCTTATGAGTGAAGTAAGAAGCATTTCCCCTTACTTTGACATTTTTTTTTTTTTTTTTTTTTTTTTTTTTTTTTTTTTTTTTTTTCTTGCTGTTTCTCAACTTTACATTTGCGAAGGTCAAGTTGAAAAAGTTATTCTTTGCGAAGACTAAAAGTAAGGGCAAAACCATCGCTCGCAAGGGTAAATCCTCGCCCCCTTAACTAAGAAGCGAAAGGTCCAATCTTCTTCTCGCCTTAGCTCAAACTCTCGAGTCTTCGATGAAGATGACCATGATTCCAATCGCTTTCTCGCTACAAGGACCCGTTAACCGGTTCTTCTATGGGTCGGTTGTCTAGTATCTTCTCCGATTCTTTCCAAGGAATGGGAGATGCTCCCTAGCTTCTCTTTGCGGGACTCTCGCAAACGTGTGCAATGCCACTCTCACTGGAGGGCAATGATTCTTTCAAGGAGTCTCCGAACTATGTCTCCCGACTTCTTGAATGCGCTTGGATCCTTGGTATGTATACAATCATATCTCCCTATTGGCTTTATATTGTTGTATATGTATTAACACTTTTCTACCTTCTTTCATAGGTTGGAAGGTCTTCTTTTGTAGTTGCCTCGAGATCTTGAGAGAAGACGCAACAACCTTGAGAAGAAGAATTAGCAATTGAGCAAGAAGATTCGAGAATTGGAGACCAAATCTCGCGATAAAGACGAGACGATTCAAAAAGTTAAATACCGAACTTGACTCTCAAAAAGAGAGGGTATCCACCCTTCAAAATGCTAATCAAAGAACTTTATGGTATAATATTTGCCTTCTTTTATCATTTTTATTTTATTGGTCGTGTATTGCCACCTAACTTATTACTTTCGCGGGACGTATATAATCTCTCCGATGAAGCTATTCTTCTCCATACATTTCTGAACCTATGGATAATAACCTTCTTCTCGCTCATCTCAACACTTCTTTAAGTAGTTCTTCAACAAAATTAACTCTCTTTCATTAGATGAACTTCAGACCAAATATCGCCTTTTAGAGATTGAACATAGATCTGGTTTAAGTGCGGCCAACCAATTTAAACAAATGTTTCTTGAGTCTCGTAAAGAAATCAAAATTTTGAGGAAGAAAATTAGTGATCACATAGATGACAAAGACCGCATTGCTAACAATGGTGCTCAAGCATTAGCAAAATTTCAAAATCTCTTCTTGAGCTACAAATTGAGCGAGATGAATTGCTTCGCGAAATTCCTTACTTAGTGAGCGAGAAGATCGATTCGTTCGCTCCTTGTTATAAATAATGATGATGAATTCGCACAGGCTGCGAAAGTTTTAGATAACGCCGGGAAATAACCTAGGTGTTGATGTTAGTCTTCACGCCGAGCATACTTCCTTGGTTAAAGATATGATATCTGACAGAGAAGGTTGTTTATTATACCTTACTGCTTCTTATTTCCGTAATATTACTTGTAAATTGTTAACTTGTTGTTTCTTATTTGCAGAATCTGAGATGAGGCTTCAGGCTAGAATTAGAGAGCTCGAATCTGAGAAAGAACAACTCGCCGAATTTTCCAAATGAGAATTGAAGAACTCGAAACCGAAAGGAACATTTCAAAGAATCTCTTCCTTCGCGAGAATAAATATTCCAAGTTGAAGAAACAATTTTTAACGACAAAGTGGAGAATTTTAACAATGATGCTGTTCGTTTTGCAATAGAGGCATGGAGTATGTTTGTAAGGACCGCAATATCCCCCTCGCATTCATATCCTGGCTCCTTGAAGAGGTTCCCGAGAATCGCCTTTTGTCTCGGACGTTTCGATAGTGAGGTCAGCGAAGAAGAAAATTAGCGATGAGAATAATCGAGGCAAGAAGAATCGGGTGAAGAAGAAGAATCGCCAAAGAAATAACTTTTTCGTTTTCTTTCTCGCTTGTAGTATCGTACATTTACGTATCCTTATTATAGTGTATTTCTTGGATTTTTCTCCTCTGAATTCAATCTTCAGTCCCCTTTTTGGTAGTTCTTCCTTGTAATATAATTGATTAACATTATCGATGTATAATTCTTTCATCAAAAGATGAATAGCAATATTTCATCTTTTCCATTCCCATACTTGCCTCTCGTATTCTTCTTGAGATGGAAGATTTTAGCATGTCATCAAGTATTTTGTTGGTTTTTAATTGTATAGCCGCGACGAGATCGCGGTATCTGTATGAATCAAGAATTCTATCTCTTTTTGTGGCGACAAGGTCGCACATCCGCCTTTACACTTTCATGTGATGGCTCATTGACCACCTTTATCATTTTGTGTGGTCTTCCGAGTTAGACCTCCCTAATTAGAGGTCCTCCCACCACCTTTTATGGCGACAAGATCGCAGGACGTCTTTACACTTGTATGTAAAGACCCATTGATCTTGCCTTATCATTTTCAAGTATTTTTGCCTCTGCAGGATGTTTTGGTTGCAACAATATGACAGGCCTAGATATCCTTGCGAATATAAAGTCCTATGACATTGCCGTCTTGCGACGAAATCGGCAGGGCGTCCGTACCTTTCGTGCAAAGACCCATTGATCTCGCCTTACCCTCGCGTTAGTATTATTGCCTCTGCAGGATCATTGCACAAATATGACAAGCCTAAGTCTCCTTGCGGAAACAAAGCCTCATGACATTTGCGTACTGTTTGGCACTCCCCCTAATGGAGAGCACCGCCCTTATCATCTCCCCGGTTGCCCCTTCAAGGAGGCGAAACATCGGCCATACAAGACTAGCTCCTCCCATCCGGGTCTTAACAACAACCCGGTCGCTTTGCAGCCTCTTATCCCTTATACCTATATGGTTTATGGTTACGAGACTGCACCCTAAGTGGAGTTTTCTTGGCGAGTGCAAAAGACATGCCAAGACTTGCCAAGAATGGCCGGGGTAGGTTCATCCATCCCGGGCACTCGGCTCAACCGTGTACCTCGGCGCCTTGTGCATCCACGACTCCTTGGAAGAGACCCTCGGTCGCCCAACCCGGTATAACCTACATATATAGTTGGGAATCCAAGGTATCTCCCGATAGGCTTTCATGGGCCCCAAATTTTCATGGTTCAGGGCTTCGGGAGCGGTGTAACCTTCCCCACGAACCACGGCGAGAGATACCCCCTTATATGACGCACTTTAGGTCTTACATTTGCCTCTTACGAAATGTTATTCGCGAACTAGGGTGTACGCCATAAAGGTTCGTCCCATTCATTTGCGCATTTATATTTGTTAAATCATTCAATCATTCATGTTTCATTATTTGTCGATATTTGTTTGCGAAGTATTCGCACTAAATTTTCACTTGTTGCATTTCACTTTTCTTTCTTAGTCATATTCTCATCTTATTCTTGGTCTGCGAGATTCTCGCACATCATTACTTCAGTTGTTACTTTGCATCCTATTTGTTATTGATTATTCACTTCTTATGCCTTTTGTTCCTCATATCTTTTGCTTCTTCATTGCTATAATATTGGTCTGTCTCTAAGCATTCACCTCGCGGGGTACGTTCAGCCCTCACTTCTATAGCATCTACCATTAGTTTTTCCTTTCTCTGCTCATCTCTCACATGCTGTTTCCACCCTTTTCTTTTGGCATTCCTTTCTTGGAGCTTTCTACATCTATTTCATGACATTGTTGCGACTCCTTCCAATCTCCTTGTATAATACCAATGCCATTTGGATGTGGGAATTTAATACATTGATGATACGTTGACGCGACTCCCAAGATTTCATGAAGCCATGGTCTCCCAATCAGCGCATTGTATGGAGATTCCACATCAACCACACAGAATAAAATATCGTGGATAATCCTTGTAGAGGTATTCTCATGTGAACCTCTCCTTTTGGTTTGTTTGCGGTCTTGCCGTTAAAGCCATATATCTTGTATGTCGAGGGAATTAAATTCTCATCTTTTCCAGCCCATCGTCTTGTAAGTATGGTAGAAGAGAATATTCAGCGAACTTCCCGGTGTCGATTAGAATTCGGTTGATCGCCCAACAAGCTTCTGCCTCATCATCTTCTCCATCAACTGGTTTCGGGTTAATCTCTAGTCTCACAACCAACGGGCTATCGTGTGTTTCTCTTCCTTTTGGTACTTCATCTGCAGAGAAAGAAATAGTCTTCAATCGCCACTTTTCTAATCTGCGTTGTCCTCGCCGGACTCATTATTTCTTTATCATTAGCATCTCTCGCAAAGACTCTACATCGAGCACGTTGTCATGAAAATCTTCGATGGTGCGATAGGAGTGGACGATAGAGTTGCAATTCAAATTCTTAGCTTTGGTTCCTACTTCTATCACAAATGTTTCCTTTCCTTTCGCTGACACTGTTCTGTGCATTTCTGGCGGTGGTGGTAATGTCTGGCTTGTTTCTCCTCCTTTTAGAAAGTGATTCAGCTTCCCCTGATCAATCATCCTGAGAATAATTCTCTTTATGTTTCTACAATCATTTGTTTGATGCCCATGGAAGCGATGGTAAGAACAAAACTCATGACTTCTATCGCTGGTGGTGGTTCCATTCCAACATTCCAAGGTCTTTGGTACATTTTCCATCACAAGTATAGCTTCCCAAATCTTTTCAACGCTAGCATTCAGTGGAGGCATCTTAATTTGTTCCCATATTGTTCTATGACTTCTCTGTACTCCACGGTTATTTTGCCTTCGCCCACCATAAGTTTCTTGCACATGATCTAGCCTCTGAATCTTATTATTGCTGTTACGGTTGTGGTAGTTTCTCTCTCGCTCAAACTCCTCTTGATCGTGGCTTCCCATGGCTACTATCTTCTCATTTGTCCCTCATCGCGCTCCTTGCTTGTTTGTCCACTGCGAAGTGCTCGCCCTTGTATTTATGAATTGAGGCAACAAGCTTGCGTTCGGCGTTAGAACTTGTATTCGCGGCGGATAAGAATTCATTTCATTCTGTCTTTCTTCTAAAGCGATGTATTCTTCTGTAATTCTCGATTACGCCATCGTGATTGTATTTTTGATTCTAAAAATTTGAATGTATAACAAGTTAGTCGCAAAGAGAGCATTCACAAATGAGAGTATGAGATATCTCTCCTCAACCTGTCCCCGCCATTTCGCTACACATGGTCCTCCATCTTCTTGTCCAACTGTCTTAAACTCTCGCCAATCCTTTGTTTCAATCCAAATACATCTTCAATACACGGTCGCAAGAGTTGTTACTTATGTATGCTCCAGGAATGTGGCTTGTAAATGATTGAATGATGTGATTGTGTTCCTTGTGAACCTTCAAACCATTTTAGTGCTTCTCCTATTAAGCTTGACGAATATTTGCATAATATAGCATCATGATTCTCCCATTGTAACATACATCTCATGTAAGCTTTAATATGTTGTATCGCACAAAGTTGTTCCATCAAAGATGTTGGTTAATGCAGGTAGATTGCACTTAGGAGGTATTCCTCCCATCTGTACTTCTAGCGTGAAGGGATTCTTCGCGGCTTCTGCGATGGCTTCGTCCAGTTGTCTCCTTCCTCCTTCCCTTCATTCGTATTCAAGAATCCTCTCATTTCAGCTAGTTCTCTTAAGATTTGTTCATTTGCCTCGGAATTTGTTTCTCCCCGGGTCTTTTTAGCTCTGCTTCTCTCCTTCTTCGCTCGTGCCTATTTTGACCTTCCCCGCTCATTATTTTCCCCTCTCCTTTCCTCGCGACGCTCTTCTTCGTCTCTTTCGTTAATTCGCACGCCATTATATCGGTTGTTCTCTCTTCTTGGTTGCCTCTCATCTCTCATCATCTGCACCCTCTCATATTCTTCATTAATATTTCTATTAGTACGATTCTGTTCCCTTCTTCTTTCGCGGTTATCATGGTTATTTTGCCGGATTGCCTCCTCCATCTCTTGATTTTCCATTTCTTCTCTTAGCCTTTCTCTCTCGCGAGCTAGTCGCGCTTGTTCAATGTAGTGTCTCTCAATGTCATCCTCGATCTCTCTTTTCTTCTCAATTCTTCTCTCCCATGTAGGATTATTCTTCCTTCAAAGACTGGGTCATTCGGTCCTTGGAGTTGCATGTTTCCTTGATTTTCCCCATTTCGCTCATTTGGAAGATTTTGGTGAGGAATATAACGATCTTCTATTTCTCCTCTTCTCTCGCCATGCTCTGCGTTTGGATCTTGTGTTTCTCCCTCGGTGCTTTCTCGTTGGTAAACTCTCCTTCTTTCTTCTCTGTTCAATCTAGACCTTGATCTCACGCTACTTCTAGATCTCCTACTTTGCAACCTCATATTTTCCATCCTCAATTCATGATTTTGTCTTGTCAAGTTTGCTCGCTCCTCCGCTTCTAATCGTCTCTCTTCGTGCATTGTTTGTCTCAATCTCTCTAACGCTGCCATTTCTTCATTTCCTGAATTCATTTCTCCATTCATCCCTTGCTCTCCTTGTCCATTGTTCACCAACTGCTGCTGCTCTTCTCTCTCGTCTTCAGAATCAGATCTCCAAGTATGCACACTTACTCTATCATAATCCACAGCCGCGTTTGCTTCTGGGGAGATCGGCGGTTGATTTTGATCTTCTCCCGTCATTTCTCATATTCATCCTTGAAGATTCTCCTGTTTCATTCCTCCTTTCCCCAGCAAGTCTCCCACTTCTTCTTACAATCGTTGGTTGTTCCTGTATGTTTCTTCTTCTAGCCATCTTTCTTTTTCAATGAATTCTTGAGTATCTTTTCCAAATCTCTTCTCTGTTAATCCAAATTCTTTCCAATTTCTTCGTCAATCACTGCTCGTCCCTGTTTCTAGCGCATATGTAGTAGCAGGAAATCCCACACTACACCCCTCACTATATTTTGGTTAATTAATCCATTGAAAGTTGCATAATTGAGAATGTTTATTGATTAATTTCATGAGTTCTACACAAGAAAAGTAGAATTACACTTAGCAAGTAAAACACTCTTAAACTTTCTCTCTCCTAATGACTTGCCTAACAATTCTAAAAAGATCTCTCTCTACAACAGACTCACTCGACCCTTTATATAGGGTAATACACAGTGGATGACAGCTAAGCTATCCTTTATTTTCGGGAATGTCTCGCGAAGTGTCGCGATGTACAACTATTCAATCTCGCGACACTTCTTAACCTCGCCGGATCTCACGTCTTCTTTATGTCTACTTTGTCGTTATTCTTTGCGTCGTTTATTTTAGCTCTCTGCGACTGCCTCGCGGCATCGTTGTTTATACACTTCGCGAGTCCTGCACGTTGCGATATTATGGTCCTACACATAGAAACACCATCATCATCAACAAGAGGAGCATCACAAATCTACAAGGAAAGTTGAAGACGTTTGAGGTTTACAAGCAACAATACAAAAAAGAGTGAAAATTATCAAGATGAGAGTTCGAGGAGTTTATGATATCAAGACATACAAGTTGTGAAGAATCAAGCGGTAAAATACTTATACCATGGCCTTTGTATTTTATCTTATTTGTATTTTATTTCTCTTTTATTAAAAAAAAAAAAATTATTTAAAAAAAAAAAAGAAAAAAAAATATAACAATAAAAAAAAAATCAGAAAAAAAAAAAGAGAATTGAAAAAAAAAAGTATATTTTGGGTTTGTATAGTTCGTTTTTAGTTTTGTATTCTTTCAATAAAGCCAATGGAAAGAAGGAATATCTATAATGAAGTTTCAAGCGACAAGGAATTAGAGGAAATAATCATATTGTCGAGATTCTACGAAGTTCAAGAGTTATCATCAAGAGTTGAAGACCGAAGACGAAGATGAAGACACCGATAGAAGACCGAAGACGTTTCTATGGATCTTTGTGGAGAGTGGTGCTAGCTGCACGCCGAACGGATAACGAGGTAAGTAAGCATATTCCCACCTTCATTAAGTGGTTGATTTCCTTTCGTAGAGATCGTCAGAAAAATGGGTTTTCAAAATTATAAAAGACGTGGGTTTTCAAAATATTTCGGAGGGTTATGCCTTCCTACCATTCAACGTGTCGCAGGATTCTCTCTTCATTCCAACCTGGACACATGTGTGACCCATAAAGAGTCATTTATTATTGAGAGCAATATCATAAAACCCTTTCTTGTGAGGCGAGTCGAGACTTTTGATCACTCCGAACCCGAATTTTAGTCGAGAAGGGATGGTTATCTCTCTCTCAACTTTTAAGAATGAGATTGTGTTCATTTATGTGTCTAACTTCTTATGACTAGTGAGCAGAATCTCTATGTCTTCTTAGCGCGTTGGATGCTATTATTACGGAGAACTAGTAAGTTGGAAAAGTAGGTTTTGTGGGTATATCTCTAGTAAACCCTCACGAGACTATAACTCGTCCACTAGGGACACCTAGGGGTTTAAAGGCTTGTTATTTATGCTAAAAGTGACCGTAGACTCGACGACACGGAGTTGTATGTATCCTTTAGAATAAGTTTTGTTTTGTTTGATTTGCTCGAGGACTAGCAAAGTCTAAGTGTGGGGGAATTTGATAGGTGTAGAATACACCGTATTTACTATGTAGAGTTTATGCTTTCTTTGCTATTTTTCGTGTGAAATATGTATCTTATGTTTGATTTTGAGTCTTATAGGTGTTTTGGGAGTCATTGGAGCAAAAGGAAGTGGAACTCGCCCAAATCTTGGATTCCTTCTCATCATCTTTGAAGAACACGGAAATACGAGGTCGGTGGCGAAAGAACGATGTCATTCCGATGCCGTATGAGAAGGTTACGAGCGAAATCAACGGTTAAGCCACCCGGTTCCCAAGGACCCGACAATACAAGAAGAGTATTGGGTGGCCCGTATCACCTCTTGGGGTTGTTCAATAACTGTCTCAGGGTATGAGACTTCATTTAGGTCGAGTTGAGCTTCAGACCAACAACTTTGGTTCTTCTCTTACAACACGGACCAACACCAATGCAAACAAGTGTTCCGTCTCACCGCCTAGGTTAAACAAGGTTCTGATGGCTCGTATGGTCATGAGAGAGACGAAGAACAATGTGGATTTGATACTGAAATCAAGACATGGAACTGATCAAGAACGGATGGGAGATTTGAGATTCCAGTTGGGGTTTGTGTGAATCAAAGATTGTGAGCAGAGAAGGAGTAGTTGCTATCATTAGTTCTTGTGATGAATGATAGTTGGGTTTGTCTGTTCGATGAATGTTTTGGGTCTCAAGGTGATTACACAGCATGGGTGTGTCTCCAATTCGAAGTTGCAGGTAGAAAGAGAGTTGGTATGGCATCAGAATGTCTGCCTCTGAGTTATCAGCAAACTGCACACTGAGTGCTTGATAAAATGACTGAATGCACAACAATTGTTCAAGTTAACAGGGATGGTGGTCCTGAGTTACTGTGCAAGATATTAAAGACCAAGATTACAGATGTTGCTCATGGTGGTGATTCCGGTGGCATTGGTGGCTTGCAATGAATGATTCAGGTGAAGAGAAGAAGCACGAGGATTTAATGGAGTCAGAGGTGGAATTGCACTTGCAGTTTGATGTTCATGATGCCGTTGTGTGGTGTTGGTTACTGTGATCGAAAATGCGAGGGGTTACCGTGCGATTCTGCTGGTACTTGGTTTGGCAGGCATGAGATGGAATTAGTTGTGTTAAGACTGATGGGTTGAATGATTCTGAGCTAGGAATGGATTGTGGATTTGAAGTCATTTTGTTAATTACTGCGTGTTGGTGCAAATATGAAGAAATTGAATTGAGTAGAAGGCGGTGCTCAAATGGGTGAATGTTTGATGCAATGTGCAAGAGTTGGAAGTCGGTCAACTGGTCTATGGACAATGATGTGCGGTGGGGGTGAATTTAGATGAATGCCTAAGGCGGGGTAAGCTCTGGAAAGTACATGAAGGTCAAGTAGGCCGTTGAGAGTGGTTATGGTGCGGTCTGGATTGAAGGTCGATCTCGTGTTGCGATCAAGGACATGGAAGAAATGTTGGATGATATAGGGTTGTTTTTGGTGGTGGTATGCACTTGTGGGAAGGCCTTGGTGTAGCTGCAGCTGATATGGAGCATCGGTGGTGTTAAAGCTACGATTGTGTTGGAATTGAAGCCAATGAGGAATCGAAGTGCAGTTTGCTAGCCATGGGTTCCACTGGCTCGCAAGTTTGGTTGAGAGCTAGCAGGAGTTGCTTCTGGAGCTACAGATTGCAGGTGCAGAGCTACAACAAATGGAGGTTAAGCTACACCTGCAAATGAACTGAGGCACTGGAGTTGAGGTTGCTGTGGATTGCAAAACAAGGGTGTTCTTTGTTGCTTGTGATTACTGTAATGTTGTCGAGTTTTTTGCGAGAACAAGGAGGTGAATGATTGCAAATGAATGAATGAACAGATTGAAAGCTAAAATTTCCTAGATTTATGTATGGAAGTATGGCCTGAGATGGTTTTGAAGCTACAGCCGCAGTGCGAAAACGGAGCGAAATTGGTAAGCCGGTGAGCATAGTTCTGGTTATCGGATTTTGGAACCGGAAGTGGGTATGGTAATGTTTCAGTGAATCTCGAGGGGGGTACGAGTCGGATACAAGAGTAGACGGCGGCACATATGAGCTACGCGTCACGCTTTTGGGCGCGTTTTCGCAAGAACAAGGAATTGGTTTAGATGGTATTTTGTGATTGTTTGAATTGCAGAGATATGGAGATGAGCTGCTGGGAGTGTGCACTTCTTTGGAGACGGTTTCGATGGCGGAGGCAAGTTCGGGTGGTCGGAGACAAATTTTCCGGCGACCGGTGACCGGATTCCGGTGATGACGTCAGCATCCGGCGACCCGTTTTGAACCCAAAAATTCCAGAGACTTATTTTCCACACATGGGCTTGGTGGACCACTTGGAGATGGGTTTTGAGAAAACCTAAACTTGGAAAGAGTATCCTTTTGGGGAGAAGCATATAAATAGAAAACCTTTTCTCTAAACCTAATATCTCCATTAGGGAGACTTCTACTTTTGTCCTAGGGTTTCACATGATAGGTTCTTCTAAACTTTCTATGATGATTTCAAAAACACAAGTAACTAAGTTTTTATTATTGGTTGAAGATGTAGTTGGATTTTGCAACCAAGTTATGATTTTTATGAATTAGTTTTCTCTCAATATTATCGTTTGATTTCTACGGGTTAAAATAATTGCATGATTGATGTATTGCAATATGATTGAATGTTTGTTTAGTTAAGTCTAGAATTGATTGAACTCACATCCATATCTATAGCTATTTTGGGTTTTTCATCAAGCGATAACCTTGAATACGAGTAGCATGATATGATTCTAGGTTGTAGTGATACATCCTCGTAGTCATATGTAGAAATTGACCTTTGTTCGAATTGTTTGCGCAATGTATTACAATTGCATTGATTAGCCTATTTCTGAAACTTAATGCTCCTAGGAATTGAACTTGATTAGCGCAAGGCGTTAGGTTATTCTTTAGGTAGAATTCACATACGCAGCCCTAATGTGTGTGTTGATGAATTAGGAAATTACGGAGTATTCTTGCAATAAGGTATTCTATGGCTTTTGATGATAGCGAGATTAAATACGAATTCTATTCATATATTCATAAACTTGTTTACAATTGAAGATGAAACCTTTATCCAATATTTTCACATCCTTGATTCGCGTACTTTGTTTGCTTTTCGTTTATTTTTATTTACACAATCACAAAACTACTGGTGTTATTTATAGGGAACCATAACAATTTGACAACCTAGACCTCTCTGTGGGAACGATCCTTTCTTGCCCTTGCTTCATTATATATTTTGAGTAGTAAGAAAGTGTAATTTATTTTTGACGCCTACGACTGCGATCAATGCCCTTACAACCCATATTGATTGTTGAGCTGTTTGATGTTTGGGGTATTGATTTCATGGGTCCATTTCCTAACTCTGAAGGTAAGTTATACATTCTTGTTGCTGTTGATTATGTCTCTAAGTGGGTAGAGGCCATTGCATCCAAAACCAACGACCATAAAGTTGTTCTTTATGTTCTTAAGGAAAACATTTTCTCCCGTTTTGGAACCCCTAGAGCAATAATGAGTGATGGAGGTAGTCATTTTTGCAATAGACCCTTTGAATCACTAGTGCGCAAGTATGGAATCACTCATAAGGTCGCAACACCTTACCATCCTCAAACCAGTGTCCAAGTAGAAGTTTCTAATAGGGAAATTAAGCATATCCTTGAGAAGACTGTCAATCCTTCTAGGAAAGATTGGTCTTTGCGCTTAAACGATGCTTTATGGGCCTATAAAACTGCATACAAGACTCCCATTGGGATGTCTCCTTACAGACTTATGTACGGTAAAGCATGTCATCTACCGGTTGAGTTAGAACACCGTGCATATTGGGTGTGAAGAAGTTGAATTTTGATCTTGATAAAGTTTGGTACTCATAGGAAACTTCAACTCAATGAGTTAGAAGAATTGAGAAATGATGCATATGATAGTGCCAAAACGTACAAACATAGAATGAAGGTGTTTCACGACAAAGCGCATTCTGCGCAAGTCTTTCACCCCGGACGAGAAAGTTTTATAGTACAACACTAGATTGCATTTGTTTCCAGGAAAGCTATGTTCTCGATGGTCAGGACCATTCTTGGTATGTACCGTCTTTCCCCATGGAGCTGTAGAGGTTGAAAACCCAGCAACCAAGAACATTTTCAACGTCAATGGTCGGAGATCTGAAACCATTTACGGAGCATCTTCCATCGAAGTTGAGACCGTCGACTTGGAAGACCCCATCTATGTGGACTAGACTAGTTCACTTGTGTACATACATATGGACTAACAATCCATTCTCTTTCCCTTTTCTTTTTATTTTTGCATAGTTCTTATTTGTGATAACCAACCTTTTTGTCTTGCGCTCTGGTTGTTTGCTTTCAAAGCATTCATCCTCCTTTGGTTTAGCAACACTCTTGTACATCCGGTAATCTCTTCCCTTTTCTCTACTCAGCATAGTTCTCTTGGTATGTGACTGTTTAAAATTTTATCATCTGTTGACACATTGAGGACAATGTTTAATTTAGGTTTGGGGGTGTGATTTGCATATAGAGTTTTTAGTCTTTTTGTTTTACTTCATTTAAAAAAAAAAAAAAAAAAAAATCTTTGTAAATATTTGCATAAAAACCTCCAACTTTTAGAGATTTTAGAGTCATTAGCATGCTTCTAGCTATGTTTACATAGAGAGTCTGACCGAAATAACAGAATTGGAAGTCTTGGAGAACACAATCGGGTTTCTTAGTTGATTAGAGCGTTAAAGTTGGATTTAACCATACCGGGAGGGCAATTAGGTCTTTGTTTAGATATTCGGTAGTAGAATTGTGATCACCCATAGTGGAGACTACCTATTTTACATCAAGCGAGGTACCGACCTTCACTCTTTGTGACTTTCTAGAAAAGCTGTTAGAGTGTGTGTCACCGTACGTCAATTCCGGGTAGGAATGGTGAGCTACCCAACTTCGCACCACTACTTTTGATCTCTTGAGTGCTAATTCCGTCAATCATGAGGGTGACGTTTAAAGATGAAAACTCCTTCTAAATATCGATTTGCAGTTAGCATCACTCTCTCTCCCTCTCAACAACATCAACACATTCATAGAAACACATCATCGTCAGCAAGCGGAGCATCATCGAATATTTGAAGAAAAGTTGAAATAGTCCAAGGTTTACGTGCAACAAAGAAAAGAAAAGAAAATAGGATGAGAATTAGTGAAGTTTATAAAATCAAGACAATACAAGTTTTATAGTTTTATTGTTATTTTCATTTCTTGATCTAAAAAAATGAAGTAAAACAAAAAGACTAAAAACTCTATATGCAAATCAGGTAACTAAGTAATTCATCCCACTACCACTACTTCTTCCACCACCACCACCATTAACGTCATCACTCCACCATTCTCACCAACACATACCACCATTATCCCCACCGCTGATCCACCACCATCATAACCACTATTATCCCCACCGCTAAGTTTATTATGTACTATATTATTGAAAGTATTAGTTTAAATTCACCAACACATACCACCACTACTTTTCTTTTTTTTTTCTCTCCTCCGGCGATGAGCTCCGGCGATGAGCCATGGCGACTGAAAGCCATGGATCTTCCTCGGATTGGTCTCATCCGTTTTGCTTGTTGTTTTTAATCGCTTCTTCCTCTCATTTTCCTTTTTCTTTTCTTCATCGTTTCGTTTTTGAGGGTCTTACTTTGCTGTTTTCCCCTTCTTTTGTTCTTTGTGTTTTCGACCTAGGGTTTATTTTACTACTAGGTCTTATTTGTTTTTGTAGAGTTAACCTTAGGCCATGTCTGCATCAACACGTTCTGCTCGTCGCTCAGCCCTTAAACCCCCTCCATCACCTCAGACAACACCTTCTTCCTCAGCTGATTTGACTTCACAGAATGGCCATGTGAACTGCCCATTCAAAAAACTCGATGGCTGCCAGAATGGAATAAATGGAAGAGGTTATGCTGGGGGTTCTATCTTATGTCATTTGCGGGATAGACATTCGTTCACAAAAGACAATGGAGGACGATGCAGAGATATCATCACCGACGACGCTGAGGTTTACAGTGCTTGGGAAACTATGTTACAAAGAAGCTGCGAATGTGGCTTTGCGGCCCGGTGTATGACCCTTCATTCTGGAAGTCTCCACGCAAAGGACCGGGTGTTCATTGCGACAACTGTTGCGGAGTCCTTTTAACGGCACATCTGCAGATTTTCTTCTCCGGAATAGATAGACTGCAGGTCTCTCCTGTGGTGATCGAACTGTGGTTGCTTCAAAAGTCATGGTCCCCGATAGTTGCGATGATATGGCGTTCGTTGATGAGGTTTTTCTCTCACCCTGGTTTGCTTTGCGCTGTTTTCCAGCGCCAATTTTCCACGGTCTCTAGTATTCCACACAAGTGCGAGGCTTAGCTTTTCCCGTACTTTGAAGGTTTGTTTGGATAATGTGCTGAGTAGACCATTGGATGAAACTGCCTGGATTCGTTTACTTCTCCTCCCCATCTGCACTTTGGTACGTTACAGGCCGAAAGCCGACGAAAAGTCGTGTAATCGAAAGCGACTTCAAGTCACTGCCATTCAGCAGGCCTTGTTGGCTTGGAAAGAACCAGGGGGCTGTTATAAATTGATTACCAAATTTCTTCACCTGCCGAGCCAACAGCACAATACCAAACAAGACAGTGAGAAAAAGCCGGAGGTGGCCAACTTAAGTGCTTGCGGGGAAGAAGATTGAATATGGGCATTATCTTTGCGGCGATTCGTGCATTGTCTTGAACGGTGTTGCTCCCGCCGTGAGAACACGTTAAGCCGAATTACAATCCAAGCATCCTGCAGCTCCACCTCCTTCCATTCCAGATGAAGACTTTGGCTGTGATCCAGTCACGGTTGATTCAAGGGTTGTCTGTGGTGCGATCAAGAGTTTCCCTAGAGGAACTTCTTGTGGTCGTGATGGTTTGCGCGCACAACATCTGCTCGGCGCTTTGAGTGGTGCGGCGGCGGTGGGCGAGGATTTGTTGGCTTCGATTACGGGGTGGTCAACCTTTGGTTGGCGGCGGGTGCCCTAAGTTTTGGGGAGCTCATCGCTAGTGCACCTCTTACGCCTTTGCTCAAACACGGAGGTGGACTGAGGCCCATTGCGGTAGGCACTTTGTTTGGCGTCGTTTGGTCTCAAAGGTTGCTTTGCATTCTCTCTGTCGGTAAGGCCATGTCATCCTATTTAGGGGATTACCAGTTCGGGGTTGGTGTGCCAGTAGTGGGAGAAAGTAAAGTTCACGCGGTAAATGGTTTGCTAGAGTTGAGAGGGCACTCGGATAAGATGTCAATGTTGCTTATTGACTTTTCAAATGCTTTCAATATGGTGTGCAGGTCTCATCTCATTAGAGAGGTTCGGCTTCATTGTCCAGGTATTTCTCGTTGGGTTGAATTCTGTTATGCCAGTCCTGCTAAACTCTTTTATGATCAGTACATCTTGTCTTCTGCACTTGGTGTTCAGCAAGGTGATCCTCTCGGTCCCCTTCTGTTTGCTCTGACACTTCACCCTCTAGTGAAGTCCATTGCGTCTCGTTGTCAGCTCGATTTACATGCATGGTATCTTGATGATGGCACTATCGTCGGTGACAAGTTGGAGGTTGCCAAGGCATTGAGTATTATAGAATCTGAAGGACCGAGTAGGGGCTTGCATCTTAATATCAAGAAAACTGAGGTCTTTTGGCCTACACTTGATCAACGCAGCCTTGAGGAGGGTGTTTTCCCCAAAGACATTGGGAGGCCTGATAAAGGTGTCAAGATTTTGGGGGGGCGGTGAGTTTGGACATGGATTTCATGAGTGATATGGTATTGGGCAGGGTGAACAAGACCATTCAGCTAATGTCGGCTATCAAGAAACTCACGGACCCTCAGAGTGAGATATTACTGCTTCGTAACTGTGTTGGTATTTCTAGATTATATTTTGCTATGCGCACCACCAACCCTGCTGCTATACAACAGGCCACTGACCTCTTTGACGATCACTTACTCAAGTATTTGAGACTTCTAATCACTGGAGATGGAGCGAGTTTCGGTCCTTTGCAACAGAGATTAGCTACATTACCTATCAAAGATGGTGGCCTCGGTGTATACACTAT
The DNA here is from genome assembly GCA_023531295.1 of Papaver armeniacum. Lineage (NCBI taxonomy): Eukaryota > Viridiplantae > Streptophyta > Magnoliopsida > Ranunculales > Papaveraceae > Papaver > Papaver armeniacum. The sequence continues at coordinate 94,630 of JAJJWW010018583.1, read as the reverse complement.
GACAGACACTCGCACCTCTTTGTTATCTTGCCTCCCAGTCGAGGAGCGCCTCGACGCGAAAGGTGATACTTGGGAGTTTTTTCCCAATGGATAATGGTGCTGCCTACCAGTTGGCTCTTCAGAATTTTATTCAGGTATGTGGTTTGCCTTCTACATATTGCGTCGATGACACTGCCCCCCCTCTATGCACTCCCTAGCAGTCACATATTTTGACCCAGTCAAGAAGCGAATCCCTGTCCAGTTTACATTATCTGCAAGAGATTCAATGTTGTGGCAGTGTAACCAGATCAAACATGCTCAAGACTACCTTTTGGCTGTTCCCATCAGTGGGCTTGATCAATGCCTTGGCCCTCGTCAATTTAGAGCTGTAGTATGCTATCGTCTTGGTATTCCTTTGTTCGTCGAAGGCGGGTTATGCTCTTGTTGCAATAAACCAATGGACATTCACGGGGATCATGCGCTTCATTGTGCTAAGGATGTTGGAATTAAGTTTCGCCATGACTTAGTTCGTGATGTAGTTACTGACATCTGTTATAAAGCAAGTGTACCTGCGCGCAAAGAAGCGGCTTTGGGTATTTTATCAGACGATAACAAGGACTTACGTCCAGCGGATATCCTTGTGCTCAATTGGGAGAACGGTCAAGATGTGTGTATGGATGTCACTGGTGTCTCACCCTTTACTCGATGATGGAGTTCGTGCCTTCATCCCAGGCCAGGCTATCTCGAGAGAAATTTCGCGCAAACGTACTAAATATCTGTATGAATGTGGTTCTCATGGTTACGGTTTAGGTGTCTTAGCTTTCACTACTTTAGGGGAGCTTAGCGAAGATTTTATTTGTTTTTTCAAGCGTCTGAAGAATTGTTTAGTTAACAATGACGCTGGTAGTGGTTTAGGTAGTTTTATTTTCCATAGACTGGGTGTTGTTATTCAGAAAGGGGTTGGTGCTCAGCTTGTTGCTCGGCTGCCAACCAAAGGTTCTGTAATTTGAAACTATAATAATTTAACAATTTAATATTAAATAAAAAAGTTTAAATTTAAAAAAATTAAGAAAAAAAAAAAATTTAAAAACTAAATAATTTATGTACCTTACACCTTCTCATCCCACTACCACTACTTCTTCCACCACCACACCATGAACGTCATCACCCCACCATTTTCACCAACACCCACCACCATTATCCCTAATGCTGATTGGTAGGCCTGGAAATGTGTTTATATTTAGCCTACTTGTGATAACCGCAAGTGCACGGCGTCTATCGGAGACGTGGCAAATACGGGTCGATCCACAGAGACTTGTGGTGCTTAAGATGATCTAATGGCTTCCTAAACTGAATTCAGGTGATATTGTAACAACGGGGGTGTTTTAGTGTGTCGAAGCGGCGAGATTGTTGTTGTAATGTGAACTAAGGCAAAGAAGTAAACTGTAAAGCACAAGGGTGGTTGATTCCACCACCTGACCTCATGCTCAGGCAAATTTAGCTTAATTTCTATTCTTGTGCCTTCACTTGAAGGTCTAAGGTAGATTTTCACTAACTAAATCCACTAATTCCCCTAGTATGAGTTTGTCTTCTTACAAGTCTGACTCATCACAGGTCATAAGCTTCATTATTCACTTACTAATCCTAACATTGTATAAAACAGCAAGAATTAAATCTGAACTAAACATGCTTCACATAAAAATCAGGGGTTTCATCAAATACCCTGGTAATTCAAATTAAAGCATTACAAAGACAAATAAAACACAATTTAACACTAAGTGGTGCTCTGGCTAGCCCAGGCATGAACCCTAACACACACAGACCCATCCTATTTATACATGCCAAAATATCCCCAAACCCTAATTCTTCAAAATCGAAATTAAATAAAAAATAAATCAAACCCAATCTCTGATCGCCTCTGAATCGTGCTCTCCTCGTCTCAGAGCTCCATGCGTCGACTGATTTGATGTATGAGAAACCCTAGCCCCAATTATCTCTAATTTAGATTCTAGGGTTGATAGAAGCTAAGAGAGAGATAACTAGTCTAGAGAGGGTGCGGAGGTGGTTGATAGAGCTAGTGGTGATGGCGACAGGAGAGGTGATGAAGGTGGCGACTGTGGAGTTTGGTCGGGAGATGGGTTTTGCAGAGGCATGGGAAGAAGAAAGAGAAGAAGAAGAAGAAGAAATGAGGGGTAGTCGATAGGTGTAGGGGTATGGGTGATGTGGTATTGAGCAGGTGCAGCAAGGGAATGATGAGAAGGCCTCAACGAGCGTTGGATGCAGCGAGACGAGATCTGAACGGCTGAGAGAGACTCGGAGTGTTTTGGTGTTGAGCGAGCGCATCAAGATATGATGAGGAAGTTGGAGCGAGCGTAGGATGTGGTGAGTGAAGATCTTAACGGCTCGGGATGAGCGGGTTCGGATCCGGGTCGTGGGTCGGAGATGGATAGCTCGAGCCCATGTATGTAGATGAGTTGCTACTTGTTGGGTTGCAACTGTTGCGCGCGCGGGCTTCGGCTTTCTGCTCCATAGACACTTGCCTCCGATTCTTCGCTCTTTTGGCTCCTCAATTTCTCCGAGCTTTATTTATTACCTAAAAACACAAAATTAATTAGTACAAATATTTATTCTTGAAAACAAAGAAAATACAGAATTTGGGATAATATCTGATTTCTAAGCACAAAAGATTAGTAAAATGCCAATAAAAAGGTGTATAAATATGCACTATTTGGCACTCATCAAATACCCCCAAACCTGAATTTTACTTGTCCTCAAGTGAAACAGAATTAAGAAATCCTAACTATACCCCTGTCGCAGGTCTCGAATGCATTTAGCGTATGCACTAAGCCTTTAAACCCCTAGGTGTCCCTAGTGGACGAGTTGTAGTCTCGTGAGGGTTTACAGGTGTACCCACAAAACCTTCTCCAACTTCGAGTGTAAAAGAGTCTCAAGCATCCAAGGAGCTATGAGTATATAGAGTTTACGCATGCTAGTAATGTGAAGTTAGAACTACCAAAGAACGCATTCTCATCCTTAAGTCTTTGAGCGAGAAGTAACCATACCATATGAAAGAATTCGGATTCGATTGTGATCATAAGCCTCGACTTCTGCCTCACCATTAGGGTTTTATGATAATTGCACTCAAAAAGATCGCTTTTTAGTCTCTCATGTGTGCGGCGGGAATAAAGAGAGAAATCCTGCACACGTTGTAGGTAAGAAGGATAACCTTCCGAAATAAAATCTGAGACTCCACAAAAGTGTGGACAAAAAGAATCTTTTTCTGATGATCTCTAAGAAAGGAAATCAACCATTAGCAAGGGTGGGAGTACTCACTTACCTTCTCACCCGATCGGCAATTAATATCACTCTCTCATAAGAAACCATAGAAACGTCTTCAATCTTCGGTCTTCAACTGTAGATGACGAACTTCTGAACTTTACAAAAACTTGACAATTTTTTTTTTTTTTTTTTAGCTACAATAAAACGATAAACTCAATTTTTCACAAACTTCATTAATTCTCATCCTATTTTCTTTTCTTTTTCTTTGTTGCACGTAAACCTTGGACTATCTCAACTTTTCTTTCAATATTCTGATGATGCTCCGTTTGCTGACGATGATGTGTTTCTATGGGTCTGTTGATTGAGAGAGAGATAGTGATGCTAACTGCAAATCGATATTTAGAATGAGTTTTCATCTTTAGACGTCACCCTCATGATTGACAAAAACTAGCACTCAAGAGATCAAAAGTGGTGCGAAGTTGGGTAGCTCACCATTCCTACCCGGAATTGACGTATGGTGACACACACTCTAACAGCTTTCTAGAAAGTTGCAAAAATTGAAGGTTGGTGCCTCACTTGATGTAAAATGGGTAGTCTACACTATGGGTGATCATAATTCTACTACCGAATATCTAAACGACACCTAATTCGCCCTCCGACATGGTTAAATCCAACTTTAACGCTCTAATCAACTAAGAAACCCGATTGCGTTCTCCTAAGACTTCTAACTTCTGTTATTTCGGTCGATTCTCTATGTAAACATAGCTAGAAGCATGCTAGTGACTCTAAAATCTCTAAAAGTTGGAGGTTTTTACAAAAAGAGTTTTCAATTTTTTATTTTTTTTTTTATTTGAAAATAAAAGATTAAAAAGACTAAAAACTCTATATGCAAATGCACCCCCAAACCTAAATCAAACATTGTCCTCAATGTGTCAACATATAGAAAAATTTTAAACAGTCACATACCGAGAGAACTATGTTGATAAGAGAAAAGGGAAGAGATTACCGGATGTCGGCGGAAGCAAGGTTGAAGCTTCACTAATCAAGGCTAGAATCCAACATTCTCAGCAGAGATCATATCGTATTAGCACAATATATGTACAAGAAGACTCAACCGATTCAAGAAAGAAAAATTTAACAAGTCCTACTGGATTATATACAAAAATTCACCATATACCAACAATCTAAAGAGTTGAGGGTCAACCCAATAGAAAATATATACAAACATCAACAGCCTTACACAAATATAACATGAGAGTGCAAGTAAGACTGCATATGAGAATGGGTTTCCCCCAAACCTAAACTTGTCAACGAGATGTGTTTTTGAGAACAAAATCTTGCAAAATTAAAGGTACATCATGCACAAGGTCTAACTCAAAATGAGTTTTGCTAAGAACAAAAGTGGACATACACATTCCAACTGTGGTTCCCTAAAGGTGTCATACTTTGATGCAAAATAGTCCAAGAGGACTTGGGAAGCACAAAGCTCTAAGCCTAAGTTAGGCATTTTCGAAAAGTTGGTTTTGCAATTTTGTTACAAACTACACCTAGGTTTGGCGGAGGAGTTTCAATCGTGACTTAGGGAGAAAGTAGGTACATCTAAGTTGTTTTCATGTATAAGAATATTTGTACCATCACACACTTTCCTAAAGTCAGAAGAGGGTAAATCATGTTCACCTGCATAGAACAATTCATCAATCTCCATGTCATAATCATCATCACTCTCATGCACAACATAACCAGGAGAGATATCATGCTGTAACCTAGGCATGGAATCAGGCACATGCATTGAATCATCTGTGTCAACAGACAAATCAGCTATTCCTAAGTCACAAACAGGTGGTATAGCATGCTCATTTTCACCTAAGAATTTTACAAACCCAAGCTCGAGAATCAACATCACATATATGAATATTAGAAGAAGCATCATTCATAGGGTTCACAGAAGAGACGCCTAACGTCTCTGAACCAAAAGATTCCATCATATTTTCTGCATGCACATGCTCTTCTAACATATCATATTCATCATCGTCATCATCATAACAAAAATGTATTTCCCTATTAGCATTTCTAGTATACTCATTTACCTCTAGATTAGGTTCATATTCAGTGTTAGTTGCATGAGTAGGAATAGAAACACTATTTTCAAGATTTACTTTATTAGGGACAATAATCATCCTATCATGAACTGCCTTCCATTCTTCTTTTCTAAATGAATAAGGTTCATCTTTAAGAACATGTGACATTGTTCAATGGAGGGAGAGTCTTCAATAGTGGGTATGCATGTTTCATATGAATAATCATTAAATGGTTGTGCACATGGTTCACTAGAGAAGGGATGATCATGCATGTTGCTATATGGATGGTCATGCATTGCATTCAATTCAAATCGGCATTGTTTTGCTCTATGAGGTTTTCTTCCACTGAGTGCATACATGGGTTCATTGGAGGATAGAATTGCTCATCCTCCCATGGTGGTTGATGATACATGTGGTCATAATGCTTAGGGTATGGATATTCAAGGTCAGGGCCCTGAGAAGGTGCATAATATTCCCTAAAATCACTATGGTATGTGGGAGTTCATCTTGTGAAGCATGCCCGTAAGCAAGCTCTCTGATGGATTTGTTCCCATTCCCAGTTGCAGACCAAAATCCTGACATGATTTAACAATTCAAATTGAACTCAAAGCCCAGTTGTAGTGGACTCAGTTTGGTTTATTGGGTTTCATTTGGTTTATTGGGTTTAGTTTGGTTTATGTGGGTTTTGGTTTATTGGGATTTGATTTGGTTTATTGGGGATTAGTTTGTTTGCAGCCCAGGAAGATACAACTTGGTTTATAGCCCAGGTCCAGCCCAGCAGCTTAGCTTAGGCAGAAGCAGAGCCCAGCGGTTTGATTGTGAGAAGCCCAAGAGCCCGAGCCCGGCTTAGGCGATAGCAAAGACAAAGTGTGGCTGCACAACCAGAGATGCACAAACAAAGTATTTGGGCTTTAGTTTATGCAGCCCAATGATGATGGCTAAGTATTGTGGGCGGAAGATGAGAGTGTAGTTGGGTTCTGGGATATGTTCAGCCCAGTGTTTATGTTGCACAGATCAGTGCAACTTGTGCTATCAACACAGCACTGGCTTATGCAGAGGTTGCAGAATGATGCTAGACTTGTACACAGCTCTGGCAGGTCACAAGTTAACAGGGTGGGTTATGTGCAAATGCAGGTTGTCAAGCACAGGCTTGAGTGCACAGGTTGTGCACAGAACAAGAAAGCAACAGATTGCACAGGTCTGAGTGCAAAGCTCAGCACAGCTTTGCAATTCACAGCACAGGTTAACAACAGCAAAATTTATGAGACAGCACAGCACATCTAGGAGTTACACACACTTACACCAAAAAGATACAGCAATTTCTAGCACCCAGGGGAACTTGTTATTGCTTTTGCAGAGTGCACAGCACAGAACAATGCAATGTGTGCACAGGGTCAGTTGAAGTGAGCTGGCCACAACCTAGCTCAATAGGGTCTGCAGCTTTAATGGCTATACAAACATATCATCGATTTTTCACGAAGGCTAACATACAGGTTTGGCTCAACAGCTTCAGAGGGCTGGAGCTCAGGGCTGATAGGTATCAACTGCCTGAGTTGATATCAACTAATTCAGTTGACTTCAAGTTGCAGCTCAACTCACAGGGTTTGATCTAGCACTAGTTCAGGGAACGTTCAAGGCTTAGCAGCTTTCTTTGGGTATGCAACAATGACTCATTTTCACAGGCTAGCCTCAGAATTACATGTGATATGGCATTACACTATGCTTGTTGTGGCTCACAGATGCACAATTGATGTTAACAGGGTTACCCAACATACAAGCACATATTTCAGGGCCAGTTGACAGAGTTTCACAGATGTAGGCTTAACAGATCAAGATGGGCAAAGGTTCAGTGCAACCAGCCCAGTTGATGTCACACAAAGCTTGCAACAAATTTAGAAACCTCGATTGCTGAGACCAACTCACAGCCTTCGGGGCTGGAGGGTTAAGCTCGAGCCTTGTTTTGGTCTCGGACTGTTTGCACCTGCTGGGCTGCTGCGAGATGCACAAAGACCGGTCGAGCAAGGATTGTGCACAGCTGATGCAAAGGTGTTGGATGGGTTATGCTCAGGGTGTGTGTGCTACCTAGTACAGGTAAAGACACACTCAGGTTACACACAAGCACACAGGTGCATAAACAAAGAGGCTCAGCTTACTTTCAGTCATGCATAGGTTAGCATACTAGTACAGAGCATACATGGCATACAGGGGAAGTTTAGTCATGCACTTGGTAGGCTTGCCTCATTCACAATGTTCAAATACTAACCTCAAATCCTGCACTTTTTCTTGGGCTTGCTCAGCTGCACCTTATGCGCCAGTTTTCGCTCCAATGACATCTGTGCTGTCCTTGGGCTTGCTCAGCAGATGTTAGGTACCTGCTAGCTCACAAAGAGGTTTCATCAAATGTTTGATGAAACGTATTCAATCTTCGGTCTTCAACTGTAGATGACGAACTTCTGAACTTTACAACTGTTGGGTTCGGGATGAGCGGGTTCGGATCCGGGTCGTGGGTCGGAGATGGATAGCTCGAGCCCATGTATGTAGATGAGTTGCTACTTGTTGGGTTGCAACATTGCCTTGCGCGCGGCTTTTCTTTGCTCCATAGACACTTGCCTCCGATTCTTCGCTCTTTTGGCTCCTCAATTTCTCCGAGCTTTATTTATTACCTAAAAACACAAAATTAATTAGTACAAATATTTATTCTTGAAAACAAAGAAAATACAGAATTTGGGATAATATCTGATTTCTAAGCACAAAAGATGAGTAAAATGCCAATAAAAAGGTGTATAAATATGCACTATTTGGCACTCATCACTGATCCACCACCTCCGCACACCATCACAACCACCATTAATGTCTACTGATTTAATATAAGATAAATTTATATGTACTGTATTAATGAAAGTATATTTATTTGATTAATTAAACAAACATTTATTATGAAATACTAATAGAACATTTATTATTGAAAGTTAATTAAACTGATCATTTTACGGCCGTAGATTAAGCTTTCCCAATAATGGACCCAGATTTAGCTTTCCGAATTCTTGATTATTTAGATGGCTAAATTACTATGCTTTAATATTACATATATGTCTAATAGTATAAAATTTACTTATTTTTAAACATAGTAAAATTTTTAAAAAAAATATCCAGAGATATGCATGTTTTTGTCATTTGCTACAACAACAATAGTTGAATCTGATATTTCTCAAACACGATTTGATCGCTTTTTAAATCAGTTTTAGCTTATATTTTACACACGTTCAATTAATTTTTTACATAGCTCAACGCAGTAACGCACATCGAAAAAGCACTTTTGTAAAAATCACAGCAATACCAAACTATTCCTAAGTATTAGTTAAGAAAAATATATTTATTACCATCATCAATAGAATAATTATTTATTATCATTTTTAATTTGACATTTATCATGGAAATTTAATAAATATTTATTATGAAGAGTTAATGGAACATTAGTGACATGGTAAATTTTATCCGTTAGATGCATTTCTAATCCAAATCAGAACCATCAGTTATGACAAATGACCACATTCATAGATTTATCTTTTGTGAGGACAAATCCTGACCACTATTTACATAGGCAAAGTTATCCAAATTGTGTCATGTATTCTGGAACTCTTGTTTGCGAACTATAATATTAAAACATGTATTCTGATAATATTATAGCACAGTATGCGTACATTTATGCGAACTGTGAATACTAGTTCAGGTCTGGAACTCTTGTTTGTGATTGCCAATGGGTTTAACTGTCAAAGGTCCGGAACGGTGGTTTGCGAGAAGTGTTTATGAACGTCTAATACTAGGTGGGTCCGAAACTGTGGTTTGCGTACTCAATATTCACTGTTAGATGAAATCCTGATTTAAGGTAGCTTAGTAACAAAACCTTCAATACCGTTAGATGAAATCCTGATTTAAGATTCAAACTAAGTCTGCTTAAAAATAAAGAAATCAATCTCCACCATTAGATGGTCTTAGCTTGTTACACACAAATGAAATATACCTTAATTTAGATATGGGTAACCGTACCTAAACGTGTATATTTATTTGGCTCAATAACAGTTAACCGAAGTTAGCCACATGAACACTTTTATTTTAACCATATTCATCTAACACTTCTAGATCAAATATGATGATGAATCAATCATTTAAGATAATCAAATGAATCTAATTGTGTATCAAATAGAGTTGTTCAATTGTTCACTATTTCATAGAAATATATATGAACAAATTGAAATAAAATCGGATTGATTCGTAAACGTACAAAGTACTTATACAAGAATAAATTCATGAACATTAAGCCACGGTTTGCAAAGATTTCATTCCTTAATTCATGAATGTTTTAGTTCATGAGTATGAGAATACTTAACCGATTTTAGAACTTAACTAATGTGTTCGCTAACCAGGTACGCAAACAACAGCTCCGGACCTTGGCCTTGTCCAGTCGTTCGCATACTAGGTACTCGACCAGCCGTCCCTAACCCAACTCATGTGAAACCGTTCAAATAATAGGTACGCAAACAAGGTTCCCGGACCTTGACAGTTGTAGATGGGGAAAAAACGATTCGTTGATTTTTTAGGGAATGGACAGATGACCGTGTGACGGAGGCTCCTCAACCGAGAGAACTGCCTAACCTCAAACAGATGCACTGCACGGGAGTGCTTTGAGTTCGAGAGATCAATCTGTAGGACTTCGGCCTAAACCAAGACAATGGTCGTTCCAGAGTCAATTCGGTCACAAAGAGGGAAGAAGGTTGATCTGTAGGAGGGAAGCTGGGAAGTGTGAGAGATCAATGATGATCAAGGATGATGAATGTGTTTAAGGTTTTACGCAAGTTTTCTGTGAAGAAGCTGAAAAGTGTGTGAGATCAATGATGATCAAGGATGATGAATGTGTTTAAGGTTTCTGCAAGTTTTCTGTGAAATGTTGAGTTCGAATAAGTTCTGGACGATTGATGGAATTCTTGAGAGTGATTGCTCGAAAATTGTCCTGTCCTTCAATCGTGGATTCGAGACTTATTTATATTGCGAGAATAGTAGACACATTGATCTCCCGATAAGTGTGACGTTTGCTCGAGTAAAAGAGTGGGAAAGTGGGAAATCATGTGTTAACCAGTTCCAGGTCTTGCGGAGACTTGGTTGATTGTCCACCCACTACTTTGCTAACTCCCTCAACTGCTTGCATGACTTACTCACATTTCTCATCGTGGATAAACACACGTGTTGTAGGCCTCCAGACCAAAACCCTAATTAATATCCCCCATGTGACGTGATTGATGTCTCACAAACGTAGAGTCTGCAAAGCATACGTGTATTTGATTAGTCAGTCGTTGACTTGATTAGACGATGGGTCTAAGTATTGTTTAGTCAAGCATGATTGCTTGAATGCTCTAGAATTCATGAATTGAACATGTCTGCTGGGACGTATAGTTCTCGAATGAATGATGTTGATATTGCTCGCTTGAGCAAATATTTTCCGATGAATCGTTAAATATTGATAGTTGAATCAATGTTCGAGCATCAGTAAATTACTGAATATTGATAGTTGGATCAATATTCGAGCATTTGAGCAAGTATTGCTCGTTCGATAAGTTACTGAATATTGATAGTTGTATCAATATTCGAGCATCTGAGCAAGTATTTCTCATTCGAAGAATTATTGGTAAGGTGACCCAATAAAATATTAATTAAAATATTGGTAGCCTGACCGAATATTATGTAATTAACTCAGATGTTGATTGCTGGATCAACATAGAATTATTAGTGTTTGAACTCGCTCAGAATGATTTACAGAGCATTTGTTTGAAACCCTAATTTTGATCAATTGCTGATCAATTGATGATTTAATGAAAATAGGTCACTGAGTGAAGGAGTGACCGACTACATGGGATGATGGTCGACCATGTAGCGCCTGAGTGCTCGAGTGAGCATGCACCAAAGTCCTTTGTTGACCGGTTGGTGAAAAAACGATCAAACGCTGGTTTAATCATTTATTAAAATAATGCTCGTGTGAGCGTTAGGTAGTAAAACCTAGTTATGGAGAGATGAGGGACCGACCAAGGGGTCATGGGACCGGCCCTTAGTGGTTGTGGGACCAGCTAACGGTCGATTGAGCGAGTCCCAGTCGATTGAGAGAGTTTTGACACAATATGAGCAATTGATAGCAAATTAAGTCAAAATTATAAAGATATGTGGGACCGGCTAATTCCAAGCCTTAGGGCAGGCCTTGGTCGGTCAAGGTAGCATGCCCATGTCACCACAGTGTCCGTGTCTCAGTCCTGAGAGTTTTGGTATTTTCTGGTGCACGTTTGAGCAATACTTTGGATTTTCATAAGAGTTTGATCTTGACTGAAACTCTCAATTTTTCTCGAGTGAGCAAGTAGAACTTTGATCGTGCGACCAATATTTTGAAAATATTAAAATAATAATATTTTAATACTTGACGTGAGTGGCCTAGTCGGTCGTGTGATCGTTTGACTTTTTGGCTTTTTCATGGTTTGAGCAATATTTGAGAAAATATTGAAAAACTAGGGTTTTCGCTCAAACGATGGAATTCCATGAGATGATGGAAATAATAATATGATAAAATAAGGGATTGTGAGGTGTAGGACCAGCCATGGCTAGGTCATGGCCGGCTGTCTAGGTGGCCCGGTCCCGTGACACCTTTCCCTATTTTTGTTCGATGGAAGTATGGAAAAACTAAGAGTTTCGCTCAAACGAGGGAGTTTGCTCAAATGAAGGAGTTTCCATAAGATGAGGGAAACAAATTAAAATAAATAAATAAAATACTGGGAGAGGGGGACCGGCCACGACGGCATGACCGGCCGGCCGGTGGGCCCGGTCCCACGCCTCTTGTTTATTTTATTTAATATTATTTTCTTCATAAGTTCCTTGTTTGTCCATGTTTTCGAATGATCGTTTGTGCGTTTGGGTGCTCGTTCTTGCATTATTGTCAAGTACACTTGCACATTTTCTCGGGGCTTACTCGGTGATGGTCCAGACGCCCGTTTGTTGAATAATTATTACTAATTCATGAAATTCGGATGAGAATGAATGATTCATGAAGCAGCGCAATAAAATGAGTTGAGTATCTATTACTAATCCATGAAACCCAGCCAGGGGATCCAGGGAACGGAGTAATGAGATATAATAGATTATTTTCTAGGAATTCAGTGGATGAATGTCACGCTAGAATTAATCTATTTGCAGAATCGAGATATGAGATAACTGAAGCATCATATTCGTTCTGAGGGGTGTATAGTCAGGGAACAACGAGCGGCGTGACGTCCTGAAGGCGTTAAGCTCTCTAACAAACATTACGTCTATGGAACTGCCCAATCATTGAGATATTCTATACACGGTCTCTATACGTAGTCAGGGAACAATGAACGATGTGACGTCCTGAAGGCGTTAAGCTCCCTAACAAACATTATCTCTAGGGAACCGCCCAATCATTAAGATTCTCTGTTGAGGTGGGTCTCTATATGTAGTCATGGAACAACGTGCAGCGTGACGTCCTGAAGGCGTTAAGCTCTCTAACAAACATTATGTCTAGGGAACCGTCCAATCATTAAGATTCTACGTAGAGGTGATTATGAAATGTGTGAAGCATCGAACGCTCAGCCGGGGAGGCCTTTCGAGAAACATATTCATCATAGATCTGAGAGGAACGCTCACTCAGTCAAAGATCATGAAACGGTTCACCGATTGTAAAATATGAATCGTCACATGCATTCCTGAAGTCGGGTCAGAAACATGCAGTATCATGATTTTACGATTTTTGCCCTTGACGAAAATCCACCATCAACATTAAGTCCCCTTCTTAATGAGGGACAGTCATGTTCCGCAATAAGCAATAGATGGTGATTTTCCAGTGGTCGAGATAAGTAGTTCTTAGTCGTACAAAGGCATTTTCAGAATCCCGATTTGCTCCAATGATGTCATGTACGAGCAAATGCTCAGATAAGGACTCTGTTAGTATGATATCGTGAGTACGGAGATACGAGGCACTGCTAATTTGGACGATCAGACGTCCGGTTTTGGCCGATTTAGCGGGCCAGGCCCAAAAAAAAAGAAGTCCTTGTTTTAGGAACATACGTTCGTTCGTTAGTTTAAGAAACAAACAATGATCCCTAGCATAAGAGAGATTTCTTTTTTAATATACCTGTGTCTAATGATAAAATTTTTGTCTATGATCTTTCACGAAAACCAAAATTTTATTTTTTAAATATGTGAGATTTCACAAAATGGAATAAACACTCGTTTCAAAGGTGAATGCTCGTACGAGAGAAAAAGTTTTTTTTTTTTTTTTTGAATAGACGTCTGTTAGTAATAAAAATTTTGTCTATGAGTTCTCATGAAAAATTATATTTTCGATATATGAGCCTTCACAAATTTTTGAAAATATACTCTTATTTCAAAGATGTATGCTCGGGAGCAGGAGCAAAAATATATATATATATATATATATATATTCAAGTTTACGTGAGTTTCACGTTAAAATATATTTTTGTAACATCAATGTTTTGATTTTGAACAATCATTGAAAGTAGACAATTATACATGGTGAAATAATGTCTCAGTATGTGAGTTTTCACAATTGTAAAATGGACGTCCGCCCAATTTTTGAAAAATCGGTGGATGTTAACACGAAGAAAATTTACGTGGGTTGTTCACGGTTTTATGAAAATCAATTTATTATTTTTGAATAATGGACTTTGTCCTAAACTGCGATTTGAAGAAACGGGCAAGTTTTTACAACTTTTGTTCTAAGTTCACTATTGTTAGTGAAATTGTAAACAGGTAAGAGTTGGAATGTTACCATTTTTGTTGCGTGCTTGTTATTGGTATATCCATGACTTCATGTCTTTCTCCTCGGATAATGGTGACTTCCAGTTACATTCGCCCTTCTGGCTCTTCCGGGAAATGCTCCATAAATATCAAGTCAATGATGAAGACTTCTGCAGATGTTCATGCCAAGGTGAATCAACCTTTCAGAAATACTGGAAAGCTGATACATGGTATGTCGCTTGATCATCTGAGAGTGGTTCGTGCTAAGATACATGCTTTCTTGGTCCTAGAAGATGCGGAGGGAAAGCAGCAAAGACGTGAAGAAACATCACAGAAGAAAAGAGCTGAAGATGAAAAGTTCATTTCTCATCAGCAAAAGCACCGCCGACTTGCAAGTGAGACTATAGGCTGAAGATGAAGTTTGGATTTGCGTTGATGGTGTAGCTCCTGACTCAGATGTGGATGAATGAAGAAATTTGTCATAATTCGTCATCTGAAAATTCAGAAGTTAGGTCTTCATTGAAAATGTCGTAGAATCTTCATACGATGTCCGTTTTTTGATGATTTACCCCAACTTTTTGATGCTCAGGAAATTTCCTAGACTTATCATATAAGATTTTTTAGTTTTGAGAACGTCTAGTGGTCGAAATCAACGAAACAGTAAACTTCCAGGAAGTCTTCAGAAACTTCAGCTGTCATGTAGCTTGATGTTTCGGCCACATCTTTTTGTTCGTTCATCCAATTATTGTGAACTTTGGATATGTTGTAGAGGACATCCATGCGAATAGAATGGTATATGACCCATACCTAGATTATTCACCAATTTCTCCCAGCTCTCTTCTTTGTGCAGGACAGTGTAAAATCGTCTCAGACGAGCTTGTTGTAAAACACCCCTGTTGTGTCTTTAGACCATTTTCTTATGTCTTGAACGCTTGATGAAGGATTTCATTGCCATTGATTAATTTGCAATCTGAACCCCATGGTAGATACATGAGCATGGTGCTTGCAGTGGCATCTTGTTTCTGTCATAGAAACATCACTTCCGAAAACCCTGGTCACGAGACCATAACTGAGGTTGCTCTCAAGAGGGGATGATGTAATGCCAATGGTTGCATGTCCTGGTGGTAGCATTACTTTTATGATGAATGATTACACAGGCGAGTCCAGTGTTGGACTGTGAAATTGATCGTCATGATCATTGGACCATCAGTCCCCAGTATTTTATTAAATCTCTCCCTTTCGTTTTCCCTTCTTCTGGCAAGACCTAGATAGAGGACCCAGGTTGAAAAATTGATGTAAATACCTAGGTGATCAAAGTTGGAGGTACCTTGATGAAGGACTTAGTGGAAAGACCTGGTGGACATCGATCGACTGTGGAGGTTATGAATCCCGTCTAAGAATTGTTGCTTGCATGTTGTATGCTCTGGAAGCTGTAGGAACCTCATACGATGTTGGAATTCTTGACACAAACTTTTGAAGCTAAGAGACTGAGTTATCATATGAGATAAGAATCACTCAATTTGGAGTTGTGTAGGTCACCCAACTAAGCATGCACATTTGTAATTTGTAATCCCGTACAAAATTTTCAGATTTCATAGACCTGACCGTAAAGGTCATATCTTTCAGCTCGTATGTCCGATTAGTGTGCCCTTTTGGTATGTTGTAGAAGAGACATATACGAACATATTTTTTTGAGGAAGCATTGTCCCATTGACCGGTCGTCAGCCGACACAAATATAATTACACTTTCTTACTACTCAAAATATAAATATAGCAAGGGCAAGAAAGGATCGATCCTACAGAGAGGTCTAGGTTGTCAAATTGTTTCGGTTCCCTATAAATAACACCAGTAGTTTTGTGATTTTATAAACTAAAATAAAATAAAAGCAAATAAAGAAAAGTAAACAAATCAAATCAAGGATGAGAAAGTATTGGTTAAGGATTTCGTTTTCATTCACAAACATGTTTTCAACACAATAACTAGAATTGATACTTTAATCTCAACTTTTATCAAAGCCCCTAGAATACCTTGATCGCAAGAATATCCCGCTAATCTCCTCTTGTCATCAACAAACACATTAAAAGATGCGAATATGAATTCTACCTAAAGGAACAAACTAAAGTGTAAAAGCACTAATCAAGTTTAATTACTAGATGCATTAGGTTCTATGAAATCAGGCCAATCAAAGCAATCGAACGTGGAAAGCGCACTAATCCGATTTAACAAAGGTTATGGTTCACATATGATCATAAGAATATATCACTACAAACTATAATCATACTTATGCTACTTGCAATCCGGAATTATCACTTTTGCGTATAATAACCCTAATCTAGCAATAGAGATGAAAAGCAAACTCAATCGACTCGCGACTCGACTAACAAGCATTCAAATCATGTAACAATATTCATGGTGAATCATAAACGATAATATGAGAGAAAACTAATTTATTGCACAAAAACTCATGTTTGGAAATTCAACTTATTCCACAACCAATAATAAAACTAGGTACTCATATTCATGGGGTTCATCACAAGAAGAAAGAGAAAAGACTTCATGGTGTAAACCCTAGAATAAAGTAGAGAAGAGATAAGATTCAAAAGATAGATAATAGATAATCCCCTATGTTTTGAGAAAAGTCTTCTCTTTTATAGCTCAACTCCTTCCAAAATTAGGTTTTGTCTTCAAAGTCCATTAGTTGGAAATTCACCCGGCCCACAAGTGAGAGAAACCCGTGTAGAAATTCTGTCCCAAAAACGCTCGCCGGAAAACTGGGATTACGGCCGGAAATCGGCCGGAAATATATCTCAGGTGGCCGGCAAAGTCCACCCGGCCACCGGTCAACGGGTCAGGACCGAGTCATCTCGGGTCAACGAGTCAACTCTGCTAGTCATACCGAGTCAAACCGGGTTAGCTGGGTCTAGTCGGACTCGAGTCGTGGGTGATTGGGATTAGTTGCAGTGCATGAGCCAATTGCACTTGGCCTGAGTTATGCTGCACAATGATTGTGCTTCAAAGCTCAGTCCAGCCATGATGGCTATTCATCTTATACTCTGGCCTGCAATTAAGCTCAAATTCCTCCATACATCAAAGCTACTTTAAACCACCAGCAACTACATCTTCTTGAGCCCCTGCTTCTCACATTTGCTTCTTCACAGGATTTCAAAAAAATCGGTCACGGCTCACACACTGCAACCAAAAGTACCAGTTCATTGCCTCACATCCATTCCTTGGCGACTCGATTTCCGGTACCAACAGAACCAAGCCACCGAAACTGCAGCTTGACTCTGCTAATTCCCAACATAACTCCAGCTCTTGACCTCGCAACTCTAGCAATAGCAGCCCACTGCAAAAATACAAAGACATCCATCTCCCGCTTTAATTCTCCACTACATACAACAAGAAGACCACCTGCTATTCCTGCAATTCCCTGCATCTTACTGCTCTTCATCTCATTCTGCCAAAACCACACTAATCCCTGAGTTCCACACTCCTTCAGCTGCAATGCAACCTTCCTATTATAACCACCAGAACTGCCATTATGCTTCACTTCTCCACCTGTAGCTTCATTCAAGCATCACAAGCATCATTCATCCATAGCCACCTGATTCTCCACCAGACTGCAACTCAGTTCCTATTCCATCTATTGCCAGCTTCACCTAAACCAACATGCTCAGCTCTTACTGCAATTTCAACTTCATATACTCACCGCGACTTCACAACCTTCAACTTCTTTGTCTTGCCTAGCCACCTATTCACACAAAGATCACCAGTACCTCTTCCAATTCATGGCTGCAACATTTAGCTCCACTTAGGCTTTCAATTGCACTTCGCTTTATCCAAAGACATTCACATCTCTCGCAAGATCCGTTCTCGAGCCTCGCAATTCCTACAATGCACAATTTGCAATTTCATTCCTCTCCCCCATCTATACCAGTTGCACCCATTCTGAACTTGCAAACTCCACCAGGCTATACTCATCTTCCATGCTATTGTCAATCCTAAACCATCATCAACTCAACATCGGTGACATCTCAAAAACCACCAGAGCAGACTTGCAAACCAAAATTGCCCGCATATCCAATTCCTAGTACGGAACCCATGTAACTTGTTGATTCAAACCAACAAAATGTCGATGAACTCAACTCATTCTCTCTGTCTCACTTCCATCTTCTTGTAACCTACATCTTAACATCAGGGCTTCATCTTCTTTCTCTCGTACATTGAATCCAACAAAGAACCCAAATTGGTTTCCACTTTAACAAAACCTTGCCATTAATCATTCTCGCCCAATTTCTTCCCTATCTCAAGAATGGACCCGCAACTCAACCTTTGTAAAATGTCTCCATCTTCTTCCCAAAGACAGGCAAGCATCAACATCTCAAATTCTCGATAACCTTGTTTCTCCATCTCGTGGTTCCATTCAACCAAACCCATTCTATCTCGGACCACAAAACGAACTCATCTTCTCAAATCTCTCATCATAAATCGAACCCTAAATTCTTCTCAACAATTTCAATTCTTCAATTTCTGCCTCTTCATATAATTTCAGCTCCAATTTCCGCATCGACCTTTCTCATCTGTTTCTCAATCACAGCCATAGCAGAAACCCTGTCTTCAATTCTTCTCAACCACGAACCCATGAGCCTCCTTCTCGATCCCTAATTTCTCTAATTCATTCATCTCTAATCGATCTTCAATTGTGTAACAATCAGACTCTCAGCTCCCTCTGTGTTTGATCTGATTTCGTGTTCTTCCCCACTCTGCTAGAGCAATACGATGCCTCCTTTCCTCTAATGGAGTCGCCGCACACACGGACAGAAGATGAGCAATGAATGATGAGAGAAATGATTTTCTCTGAATTTGTGGTTGTAATAATTGGATTGACCAATCCTAGTCCCCGAGATAATGGCTATCCTTGTTGCAGCCCCTTAACCTTTGGTCGCCTCCAGATAGTATTCCTCCGAATAGAATTGCCCCTTAACCTTGACTTGGCTCCAGATAGTGTTCTCCATGAAATGACAATTTAGCCCTTAGTCTTCCAAGTTCTTGTTTTGCTCATAACTTCTTCATACGAACTCCGAATGACTCCGTTCTTTCGCCATTGTCTTCATCTTCTCGTCCTCTACACAATGAAAAGTAGAAATCTTGCATTTGAACGAGTTCCAATTGGTCTTTGGCCTTTCTCCACTTGTGACTTCACTTTTGTAGCTATTTCCACTTCTTTTTGCTCCAAATGACTCCATTCCACCTAATAAACTCAAAAGCACACATAAGATACATAATTTACAAGAAAACTCGCAAAGAAAGCATAAATACTAGATATTAAATACGGTGTATTCTACACCTATCAAATTCCCCCACACTTAGACTTTGCTAGTCCTCGAGCAAATCAAACAAAATAAATTCAAAAAGATACATACAACTCCGTGTCGTCGAGGCTACGGTTAATTTTAGCATAAATAACAAGCCTTTAAACCCTAGGTGTCCCTAGTGGACGAGTTATAGTCTCGTGAAGGTTTACTAGAGATATACCTACAAAACCTATATTTCAAACTCCGTCTATTTGTGACAAATCAATGAACGAATCCAAAATGACTACATGAGGAGGTACCTTGCAAATTCAATTCATATATTAGTAAATAAACTCTAATTAGATAGTCGAACAAGCCACAATACTCGGAAACTAACAACCACAATCACAATGAAAAGATTAAGAAGATGGATATAGATGTAGATGTTGGCGAATATTCACAAGTGTTCGATGTTTCCCATATCTGTCTGAAGGTCATCACTAAGATGAACCTAATCCTATTGGATTGAGCTACTTGGTGCTGAATGCTACATCAAATCAATTGGCATATACAAGGGAACCAAGAGTGACTTTATTCAACACAATAATAATTTCTTCTTTTTTTTTTTTTTATGATTGGATCAAACTGGATCCAATTTCTCTTTTTTTTTAGACGGCATGATTAGATCTTTTGGATCCAAGCGCATGCTTCTTGTCAGCAAGTACATGATAGTTGCCTTGGATCCTGCATTCCACGCTTGTTTAGGCGACGGAGACAGGGGACTACGTTTCACACATACTGCTATTCCCAAGTGTCATTTTTATTCCGTTTTGGTCTAATTGGTCGGTCTCTTTTTTTTTTTTCTTTTTTTTTTCTTTTTTTTTTCTTTTTCATATATATTTTTTCATCATTTTTTTTTTTTTTCTAGTAACTCAATCACTCTATTTCATCCTAGCAGTAATAACACGTCGATTTTTAGTGACCCACCAAAGCACTTAGAGAACAATAGATAAATATGGAAAAATAAAAATAGAATGCGATATGGTGATATTCCGAGATATGGTAACAACTATCATGTTAATTTGTGATTTCTGAGCTATGTTCTTCCCTTTTAGTTAATTGGTTCCTCAACTCCTGCATTCAAAATGGTTCCATCCACTAATGGTGTCAAAAACAAACTATACAAACATATAAATGCTCCCCCACACTTAAACTTCACATTGTCCTCAATGTGAAAAACCGAAAGTTCTGAATTCTGACGTAAAAGCAGATAAAACGCAAAAACTGTGCAAATTGGTAAGGAATTTGGAAAAACTCCATTTCACAAAAGTTGTTCACCTACGTGTTTTCTACACAGTGTCAAAATTTCACAGTGTTTTGATAAACGGTCTGACAGTTATGGTCTCTGGACTGAACTACGCGCAGTCTGAAATTTTCTGACGAAAAGGTATTCGTCATAATTCTCTTCTAAGATAGATTCTGGACTCAATGAAATTAAACATGGAGATGCAAATATGATATGAAAACAGTAAAAAATAAATAAACGAAACAAAAATAAAATGCAAAAGGATAAGAGATACAAAACGGTGGGTTGCCTCCACTTAGCGCTTGTTTTAAAGTCGACCACGGCCCGACTTAGCTTCTTGTAAGATTCATTCCCCATACACCAATAATCTGAAAAGTTGGGGATCCGTCCATAGAACCTGTTTTGCAAACACTAGCTTCACACAAATATTAGTACAATAAAGCAAAAGTGAAGCTATAAACCGATAAAAGCTTCCCCCACACTTATTCTTATCCACACATGGAAGTGCATAAAGAATATAGAAGTCGGGTACCTCCACGGTTTCTTGGTCCAAAACCTGCATAGTATGAGAATCAAGTATCTCTAATGGCGGAAAACGAGAAACAAAGTCATTCAACAATACTCTCGAAGCACATACATTCAAACCAATAAGAGGTAAAGGAGAAGAAACAATAGGCAAAGGGTTAGATAAACCTTTCACAATCTCTTGTATTACGGAATCCTCTTCATCCTTGAAAAATTCAAGTGAATTATTCACCTCTTTCATATCATGGTACTCTATCAAACCTTGCAACCATTCTTCGTCCGTTTCTGCCGTAACCAAAGTCTCGACATAAACATCATCATTACAATCATTTGCAAGCTCAATTGGGTCTTCCACAATATTGGTCATAACGGTCTCATTCTCAACATATTCCTCCTTGTTGTAAGGCACATACTCTTTTGCGGATCCAAATTTTATTATAAGAAACTTTTTTAGAACACTCGAAAATGCATCATCCTCAAGCTCCACCCTTTGAATAGGCTCTTGATCATTATTAAGATCAATGCTTGAGTAATCTACACAAGTGTCGACATATTCCTCTTCATCTTCATCTTGATCCCAAAAAGACTCCTCGGAGATGTCACCATGAGTTGTTTCAAGCAATGTATCATAATCACCGTCACTATCATAGTCAACATAAGGTTGTTCCTCGCTGAATTTAGTGTTGCTAATCTCTAACTCATCCTTTTGAATAGGTGAATGATCATTATTAAGATCAAGAGTTGAGTTAACTACACAAATATCAACGAAAGTCCCCAAGGATTGGCCTTTTTCAACATTAGCATCAATCAAATATTCATCACAAACCATATACACAAAAGAATTATCCATATCTTCCTTGTATTGATCAATGCCTCTTCGCAAGATAGTCATACCTTCACGAAGTTCTTGGAGTTGCTCGTTTGTAGTCTCTTTAGCTTTTTTAAATTCCTCTTGTAAAAAGGTGGAAACTTTGTCTATAAAATTAGAGACCTTTTGTTCACGAGCATAAGAATCCTCCCATCCTTGTGGTTGTTCACACACATACCCGCCATAAGGTTGTTGAGGAAAACCATAAGGTTCCATGGAATATTGGTCATAGCCAATGAATTGGTTTTGATTATACCCATGGAATTGGTAGTTATCATATTGTTGAGGTTGTAACCCGTATTGATTGCTCCAATATGCTCCTTCCATAGAAATAAGCACCTGAAATAATTCTCAAACCAAGGTTAAAACCCAGAAAAATAAGACAAAATAAAACAAAAACTAAATACAAAAATAAGAAACCAAAAACAATTAACAACCATTGCCTCCCCGAATCACCGCCAAATTTGACCGGTCGTCACTAAACACAAAATATAATTACACTTTCTTACTACTCAAAATATAAATATAGCAAGGGCAAGAAAGGATCGATCCTACAGAGAGGTCTAGGTTGTCAAATTGTTTCTGCTTCCCTATAAATAACACCGGTAGTTTTGTGATTTTATAAACTAAAATAAAATAAAAGCAAATAAAGAAAAGTAAACAAATCAAATCAAGGATGAGAAAGTATTGGTTAAGGATTTCGTTTTCATTCACAAACATGTTTTCAACACAATAACTAGAATTGATACTTTAATCTCAACTTTTATCAAAGCCCCTAGAATACCTTGATCGCAAGAATATCCCGCTAATCTCCTCTTGTCATCAACAAACACATTAAAAGATGCGAATATGAATTCTACCTAAAGGAACAACCTAACGTGTAAAAGCACTAATCAAGTTTAATTCCCTAGATGCATTAGGTTCTATGAAATCAGGCCAATCAAAGCAATCGAACGTGGAAAGCGCACTAATCCGATTTAACAAAGGTTATGGTTCACATATGATCATAAGAATATATCACTACAAACTATAATCATACTTATGCTACTTGCAATCCGAATTATCACTTTTGCGTATAATAACCCTAATCTAGCAATAGAGATGAAAGCAAACTCAATCGACTCACGACTCGACTAACAAGCATTCAAATCATGTAACAATATTCATGGTGAATCATAAACGATAATATGAGAGAAAACTAATTTATTGCACAAAAACTCATGTTTGGAAATTCAACTTATTCCACAACCAATAATAAAACTAGGTACTCATATTCATGGGGTTCATCACAAGAAGAAAGAGAAAAGACTTCATGGTGTAAACCCTAGAATAAAGTAGAGAAGAGATAAGATTCAAAAGATAGATAATAGATAATCCCCTATGTTTTGAGAAAAGTCTTCTCTTTTATAGCTCAACTCCTTCCAAAATTAGGTTTTGTCTTCAAAGTCCATTAGTTGGAAATTCACCCGGCCCACAAGTGAGAGAAACCCGTGTAGAAATTCTGTCCCAAAAACGCTCGCCGGAAAACTGGGATTGCGGCCGGAAATATATCTCAGGTGGCCGGCAAAGTCCACCCGGCCACCGGTCAACGGGTCAGGACCGAGTCATCTCGGGTCAACGAGTCAACTCTGCTAGTCATACCGAGTCAAACCGGGTTAGCTGGGTCTAGTCAGACCTGAGTCAGGGTGATTGGGATTAGTTGCCAGGCATGAGCCAATTGCACTGGCCTGAGTTATGCTGCACAATGATTGTGCTTCAAAGCTCAGTCCAGCCATGATGGCTATTCATCTTATACTCTGGCCTGCAATTAAGCTCAAATTCCTCCATACATCAAAGCTACTTTAAACCACCAGCAACTACATCTTCTTGAGCCCCTGCTTCTCACATTTGCTTCTTCACAGCATTTCAGCACAAATCAGTCACAGCTCTGTCACAGCTCTGGCAACCAAAAGTACCAGTTCATTGCCTGCACATCCATTCCTTGGCGACTCTCGATTTCCAGTACCAACAGAACCAAGCCACCAGAAACTGCAGCTCGACTCTGCTAATTCCCAACATAACTCCAGCTCTTGACCTGCAACTCTAGCAATAGCAGCCCAGCTGCAAAATACAGCACATCCATCTCCTGCTTTAATTCTCCAGCTGCATACAACAGCAAGACCACCCTGCTATTCCTGCAATTCCCTGCATCTTACTGCTCTTCATCTCATTCTGCCAAAACCACACTAATCCCTGAGTTCCACACTCCTTCAGCTGCAATGCAACCTTCCCATTATAACCACCAGAACTGCCATTATGCTTCACTTCTCCACCTGTAGCTTCATTCAAGCATCACAAGCATCATTCATCCATAGCCACCTGATTCTCCACCAGACTGCAACTCAGTTCCTATTCCATCTATTGCCAGCTTCACCCAAACCAACATGCTCAGCTCTTACTGCAATTTCAACTTCATATACTCAGCTGCGACTTCACAGCCTTCAACTTCTTTGTCTTGCCTAGCCACCTATTCACACAGCATCACCAGTACCTCTTCCAATTCATGGCTGCAACATTTAGCTCCACTTAGGCTTTCAGCTGCACTTCAGTTTATCCAGCACATTCACATCTCTGCCAAGATCCGTTCTCGAGCCTGCAATTCCTACAATGCACAGCTGCAATTTCATTCCTCTCCCCCATCTATACCAGTTGCACCCATTCTGCACTTGCAAACTCCACCAGGCTATACTCATATTCCATGCTATTGTCAATCCTAAACCATCATCAACTCAACATCAGTGACAGCTCAAAAACCACCAGAGCAGACTTGCAAACCAGCTGCCCCGCATATCCAATTCCTAGTACTGAACCCATGTAACTTGTTGATTCAAACCAACAAAATGTCGATGAACTCAACTCATTCTCTGTCTCACTTCCATCTTCTTGTAACCTACATCTTAACATCGTGGCTTCATCTTCTTTCTCTCAGTACATTGAATCCAACAAAGAACCCAAATTGGTTTCCACTTTAACAAAACCTTGCCATTAATCATTCTCGCCCACCCCTTCTTCCTATCTCAAGAACAGACCCACAACTCAACCTTTGTAAAATGTCTCCATCTTCTTCCCAAAGAACAGGCAAGCATCAACATCTCAAATTCTCGATAACCTTGTTTCTCCATCTCAGGTTCCATTCAACCAAACCCATTCTATCTCGGACCACAAACCGAACTCATCCGCTCAAATCTCTCATCATAAATCGAACCCTAAATTCTTCTCAACAATTTCAATTCTTCATTTCGCCTCTTCATATAATTTCAGCTCACTTTCGCATCGACCTTTCTCATCTCTGTTTCTCAATCACAATGCATAGCTAAAACCCCGTCTTCAATTCTTCTCAACCACGAACCCATGAGCCTCCTTCTCGATCCCTAATTTCTCTAATTCATTCATCTCTAATCGATCTTCAATTGTGTAACAATCAGACTCTCAGCTCCCTCTGTGTTTGATCTGATTTCGTGTTCTTCCCCACTCTGCTAGAGCAATACGATGCCTCCTTTCCTCTAATGGAGTCGCCGCACACACGGGAATTTAAGATGAGCAATGAATGATGAGAGAAATGATTTTCTCTGAATTTGTGGTTGTAATAATTGGATTCAGCCAATCCCTAGTCCCAGATAAGGGCTATCCTTGTTGCAGCCCCTTAACCTTTGGTCGCCTCCAGATAGTATTCCTCCGAATAGAATTGCCCCTTAACCTTGACTTGGCTCCAGATAGTGTTCTCCATGAAATGACAATTTAGCCCTTAGTCTTCCAAGTTCTTGTTTTGCTCATAACTTCTTCATACGAACTCCGAATGACTCCGTTCTTTCGCCATTGTCTTCATCTTCTCGTCCTCTACACAATGAAAAGTAGAAATCTTGCATTTGAACGAGTTCCAATTGGTCTTTGGCCTTTCTCCACTTGTGACTTCACTTTTGTAGCTATTTCCACTTCTTTTTGCTCCAAATGACTCCATTCCACCTAATAAACTCAAAAGCACACATAAGATACATAATTTACAAGAAAACTCGCAAAGAAAGCATAAATACTAGATATTAAATACGGTGTATTCTACACCTATCACCCATTCCTCACCCATTGATACGTTTTTGTAAACCCGTGGCCCTAAGTGTGTTGTATCTCATCTGTAGAGGTGATGAGAACATCTTGTAGAAGACTTTGGCTTGTGCCCGTCCGTCGTGCAAGCTTTGAGAAGGCTTTCATGTTAACATGTTTTCATGTCTACACTTCTTGATATGAATCGTCAATGCTTGGAGAAGTATGATCCATCGAGTAACACTTCCAGACTTAGGATGTAGAGAACGGACAGTTTATGAAGCAGGATGTTGCTCATAAGACCGTAGATGCTGAGATCACGACTGATTACACTCCAGAGATCCTTGTTGATGCTGAAACCATCGATTGAGTTCCTATAGAGATCATTGTTGATGCTGATACCATGGTTGAAGTTGCTCAAGAGATCGAAAAAGATAGAACCATGATTATCGACATAGTCTTTGATCCTCCATCAGACGAGCCTTTATATTCACGAACTAATTGATGAATTGAGAATTCATAAGATGAAGGTGTACTGGGAGTCCAACCCAAATTCCCAGAATAAGATGAATTTACTGTGAACTGGCTTTGTCAGTGAATCGGTGATAGCAGCATCGGTCTTCAGAAGTTCCTCAATCGTGCAGAGGTTTGTGCCATCCATGGATGAATAATGTTGCATCTGCTTAAGAAGTATTATCATGGGATAGTGAAGACTTATCCAGTTACACTTTGATCGTGTTGGTGTCATCGTCAAGATATTTATGCTGAGGCTAGAGGCGTATCGAATGTGCACTCTTTTATTGGGAGCACAATTTGAAGGCTTCTGAAGAATATAGCACTCATAGATGAGAGGTTTTGAATTTCGGTTGGCCTTGGAGAAGTAGGTGATTGATATTTGTAGGGATTTTCTTTTGGTTTGAGAAATTCAGTTACTTAATGCAAGTATTGCATATGTTTTGGAGGAATTGAAAATAACGGATAAGTTAAGAAAACCCTAAATGCTTCAAACCTTAGATGCTTGAACTTTGAAGCGTCATACCCCTTAAGCGTCGAATGTCTTAGGCTTGACTGTCTCGGCCCTGGGTATCTTCTGTTGATTCAGCATTCCTTTCGTTGCGGTAGTGGGATTCAACATTTGTGCAGACACGAGCTTTCTGATTTTGTGGCACACATGGACACTCTTGCAAGGTTATGGAGAAACGCCCAAAGTGTTCTTTTCCAGGCTTGGACATCATCTCAGTAATGAATGTCTCAGTGAGATGCTCGATTCAGAGAGGTGTCAGATTCAACCACTGATGGTTGTCGTAAGTGCAATCAAATTAATAACCTTATTTCCACACAATTAACTGGTAATATAATGGAAGCAAGGATCGTTCCCACGAAGATCAGTGAGTTTTAGTTGTCAAAGTATCACAAAAGGGGGTTTGTTTTAGATTTGAATAAAGTAAATAAAAGCAATTGAAAATATTAAATTGTAAGCAATAAGGAGAGAGATGATCGAGCAATCCTTCTTCGTTAATAAAACGTCAATGAGTTATTATAGTTGCCTACTCGTCGTTAATCATAGATTATCATCAACCGTGGAATAACAGCTAGATCCGGGTTATCCCCTAAATTCCTTATATCACTGGATACGAAAGTTCTCTCCTACTAGATTCTATTCGTCTAAACCACCTAGTAGTAGATCACTAAAGGTGTAATTTGGCCGAATGCTTTATCTTTTGTGAATTTATAGGTTGATCATACTAGTTAGACTCTTAGATCAAGGTCTACTTTTTAGTGTTGTTCATACACACAATCGCTCCACGGAATCCCTCTGCAATGTATTATGTTCTCTACTTGTGTACAAGTTATTCTTATCTCCTAACTCAATACTAGCAATAGATTAAATCAACAAATCAATTTAGTTGGCCACCTAAACAATCTATCAATCAATCATAAATATTCATTATAGTATAAACAAATGATAATCATATGAAGAACTTCATAGTAGATTAATATAATAAATCAAATCTTGTTTACAACTTAGAATTCATCCTCAATCAATAGGTGTTTTGATACTCATGGATATAGAAGCATCCATACATATAAAGTGAAGTTTAGAAATATCGTTATGATTGATGAATCGCTCTCCGAAGCCCTAGCTTTCACTTCGTGTGATGTTTCTTCTCTCCAAGACTTACAATTTCGTGACCTCTTGATGATATTTCATTCATGACGTAATACATCTTTTTATAGGTTTACATTGCTTGGTCTTCAAGTATTTAGTTCGGTTCAAGAACCTGACCCGAAAATATGAAATAAGGACCCTAACAGTGAGTTTTGGACATCCAAGGTATGCATACCCGTATGCATACTTAAATTTCAGTTAAAATCCAGGGGAAATAGTATCCATACCAGTACGCATACATAAAATTCGTTCCCAAGGTATGCATACCCGTATGCATACTTGCTTGTCTTCGGTATTGGATAAAAATCTTGTTTTGGCCACAACTTCTTCGTCCGAACTCGGAATGACCTCATTCTTTTTGAATTCTTTTCCTATTTCAATTCTCTTCAAGATGGTGATGAGAAATCCTTAATTGAATGAATTAATCTCGGTATTTGGCCCGTCTCTTGATTTTTAGCGTTTTGCTCCTTTTCGTCGCACTTCTTCCACTTCTCTTGGACTTGGGCACTTGGATACTTGGAATACTTCTCTTCCAAGATATTTTCAGCACTTTGTAGATCCTTTTTGGATGATTCACATATTAGATGCAAATAATAGAAAACAAGAGTAATAATACGAAATATGCACGAATAATAGCTTAAAAAAGTATGGAATGGACACTAAAATCATATGAATTATGCACTTATCAAATTCCCCCACACTTAGCTTTTTATATTCCTTTAGCAAAATAAATCAAACTAATCCTAAATACAACAACTCCATGTCGTTGAGAAAACGGTTACACTTAGCATGTATAACAAGCCTTTAAACCCCTAGGTGTCCCAAGTGGACGAGTTATAGTCTCGTGAGGGTTTACAAGAGGTATACCCACAAAACCTACTCCAATTTCTAACCTTGGAAGAACTACTAAGGATATACACAAAGCTAATAAGATAATCAGCCTGCATCTGTTCTTTGGCTACAAACATCCCATAAACATTCCAATCATCACACACAAGCAATTACTTACGTGTGACATTCAACCTGATTGCAAAACTCTACTAAGATAGTCATCATAATTGTTGCAACGTTTGCTACAACACTCGCATACTGAAATCACATGGATAGATAAGAGAATGAAAATGGAAAAGTGAAGTGTGCAAATGTTGACTGAAGTGAAAGATGTTACCCACAATACTTGTATGAATGTCATCAAAAGATTCTTATTTATAGCGCAATAGTTGAGAGAAGCACCTATTTAACTCGACCACATGATTAAATACTCTAAGCGCATGTTCCTTTTCAGCAAGTATGTGATAGTTGCATTGGATCCTGCATTCCACGCTTGTTTAGGCGACGGAGACAGGGACAACGTTTCACACATACTGCTATCCAAGTGTCGAGAGCCTCATTAATAGTCTTTTTGACTTGCTATACAATGATGATAGGTTTTTTTTTTCATCGACTACATGACTAGTCCGCAATTCCGGACCTATCATGTATTAGTGTCGATAAATGAAGAGGAGCCTTATAAATATATTAGGGTATGACCCATGCCGTAACGGCACTGGCTTAGGGTTGTTTTGAGATAGGACCATAAAATTGTATGAGGAGTCAGGACTTTCAAGTGTTGTTACTTGTTAGTATTTCTTAGGTCGAGTCTCATTTTCTTGCTCTTTGATTAAGAGAACTTGTAATTTCTTAGTTGATCTAGATAACAAAACCATATTTTGGTGTTGTGTTTGTTGTACTTCCTCATTCTTCAATTGTCTTAACAATCGGTTGCAATATAGGACTATTCAAATGAATATTTTTTTTTTTGATACAAGTTGTTCAAACGAATTATTAAATTCCACTTCGAGCGACCATTCAAAACGCAAAAGCAAGTTTTTTTTCGAATAATTATTAAATCATTATGCAAAAGTAGCAAAACCATGAAGGGTGGAAGAAGGAAAAAAACGCAAAGTTCATATTAACCAACACCTCATTAGTCATTCATGTGAGCAAAGATGAGCTTTCAGAAATTTACAAGACTCCAGAAATAAAAATCGAGGTCTTGTGACTCTTGTTGGTAAATGGGAAGATGTTGGTTGAAATCCGAATTCAACTATACAATTGTCAATTCATTTTGTGCATATCCTTCCCAATCACAGAGTACAATTGTTAGAGCATAGCTCGGTTGAACCCACCAAGCGTTGGTATGTCAAGTTTGGTTGTCATATTTTAGTGAACCAAAACTCATTTTAAAAGTTGCTTGATTATGTACTAGAGTCACCTTTGTATAGGTTAGCTTGAAAGTATTAGGATATGAGACATTACAAATATTGGGAAGACTTGAAGAAATGAAGAAGTAAGAAGCTACAACTACAACATTATCCTTCCACTTGAGGTTAGTGATATTTGACTTAAACTGTTTCATTCCGTAACGTATCTTTCAAGTCGTGCATATTGAAAACAAATTGCGAAGCATGAACACTCTAGATAGACATAGTATTAAGGAATACAATATGAAGTTTATTGCTTAACCATTAAACTTTGTAGATAAGACATCGACATAATCGTTTGAATGCTATTGTGATTATGTATGGGTATGAGGTGAGGATTTCATCCTAGGAAACAATGTTTTACATGTGTTTTAAGGAAGTAAGTTCATAAACTGGTTTATGAATCGAAAAGGAAATCGCCAGGCATTATTGGGATTGTTATTCATTGCATATCTTGTGAACATCCAATTTCTGTGATTTAGTATAACAGCTCACGACTTGTTTGTGTTCTTGGTAAAACTATTCACAAAGACCTGACTTACGTATTGGTATGACTTTTATTAGTGAAACCGATCTTAAGTAATCACTTGAGATGGTATGATCGAGTTTGTGTTTTGTTGAACCGAATCTGGGTAAAGAGGAACCGATCCTATGAAGAGGTGCAACACATCACAAAGAGGAATCGATCCTTGTATGAGGTGCAACAAGGTTTATAGCAGAAAGGGGAACCGATCCTATGAACATGTGCAACACGTTTTTAGGCAAAGGGGAACCGATCCTATGGACATGTGCAACACATATAAGTTAGATACCATATATATGTGGGGAACCGATCCTAGTACCTAGTCAACCAAATTTTTGGAAGCTAATGTGACTATGCACAGTACTCACATGGAGGTAGAACCGAAACTTGTTTTGGTAGAACCGTGAAACCCATGATTTGTGATTGAGTGTTTCTTAATCAATCGCATAGTTCTTGAAAGTCAGATGAACCAATTATAAACTTGTTTGGAAGTGTGGAAAATCGGTTTCAAGGTAATAAGTATGAAAGAGGACTTACAAAGTAAGGATGTCGACATACTTTGAACACGTGCAATAATGTTTATATTTTATTGTTCAAAGTTATTCCTTAATAGCTACGGAAGAAAATCCCGGGGATCGAAATAAATAAGTTAAGAATCTTTTATTTAAGGTTGTTAATTTTATTTTAGGAAAATGAGAATTAGTAATGTGCATTTACTAGTTGAGATTTTCTAGAGAGATTTTTGATCATTATTTTGGACAGAGCATTTCCAAGTATTATGAAAACCGAAATTGGAATGTATTGAATATCTTTGAGAATATTTTCGGTTTTTAAAATTCCTTGGTGTCTAAACTTCATTGTCTATAAATACTTGAAGTTTGCATTTCTTGCAAACTAATTCTTCGTGACAGCAAACTTCCTTGGTTGTGTTGTTACTGGTGTAGCCGCCTATTCGGAATGGAGAGTAACCTAATTAGGAGAAATCTCTTACGGCCACTCAGTTTAAAGTCTTATTTGGGATTGAGAAGCTCTACGAGTACCTTTGGTGGGAAACTAGATAATTGCGGTTTATCTTTTGTTTTCGATTGATTTGATTGACTAACGGTGGTTGAACTTTGATTGCACCTAGTTTGTTTATGCCTGAGAATCTTCTCTTGATATAAGATTCACTCAAACTAGATCGAAGTTTATTGAGGATCTTTAGAAACATTTGTTAGTGCTAAAGACGATCTTGTGATAATCCATTTTACCGAGACTCAGATTACATGCGTGATTGATCACAAGAGATTCAAGTTGTTGTCTGCAGTTTTTATTGAAGATCTAAGAAGATTTGAAGATAAAGAAGATTTTGAAGATTTCTGATTTGGGGTTCATAATCTTTGGTGTGCACAATACTTGTTTCGGTATAAGATGATCCAACTATAATCAGTTTATCCTTGTTGTAGATTGGATTGATTAGTTGTGTAGATCGGCATCAATATAATTCTTTGTGATTAAAAGTATTGATTGCAAAATCTTAACAATTACTTCGGTAGTTGAGAATAAGATAGATCTAAGAACCTGACAAAGGAGTTTATGTTAAGATAAACAGAAGAGCTTTTGTCTAACTCACATCACTTGGTTGAAGAGAGTTGATACCAAACAGATTTGTTGTTCCTTTACTGTTTGGAATACGAACCAAAGGAATTGTTCCAAGTACGTGACTTATTCATAAGTTGGAGGCGTGGGAATACAGACGGAACTAGGTGAACTATAGGTTTAGTTGCTTGGTCTCAACTATACGAAGTTAGGTTTAATTTTGTGTAGCGGATTAATCCTCAGAGTATTCAATTCTGGACAAGGTCCCGGGGTTTTTCTACATTTGCGGTTTCCTCGTTAACAAAATCTTGCTGTGTCATTTACTTTATATTTCCGCATTATAATTGTTTTATTATAATAGTAAATTACACAAACGTTAATTCCTATTTACTTGATAAGCAATCCTATTGTGTTTGGTTAATTCTGAACCTTTGTATCAAGTAAACATACTTCGTTGTTGTATTGTATCGATCTCATATCCATAGACGATCACACGAAGTGTGAACCGATTAGTTGTATTGTCTCGACTCAGTCCATAGACAATCAATTTCGGAGAAATGACTTATAGGTAGGAAAAGTTTTAGCTTGAGGTATATTTGGGTACCCTCACCTTTTCAATTGGTATCAGAGCAGGCAAACACGAAAAGATCTAACAATCTGTGTTTGGTGCGATCCAACCTATAAGAAATTGAATCTATGACTAATTCAGTTAACATAGAGCAAGAAGGTGATATACCTCAGAAAGAATGTTTGTTTTCAAAATCTGATAAACAGCTCAACACTGTTAGTTCTCTGGTGGAACACATCTCAGGAAATATTAACCATGATGAGTTAATATGAAAACAAATACTTGTGACAAACAAGTCAGATTCAGAAGGCAGTAATGAGATTAAATTTTTCATAAAGCTTGCTGAAAAATATAATCTAAAGGATAATGTATATTATCCATCTGCCGAGAAGCTCGTCAGAGAATCATTGATTCATGAAGATGCTGAATCTAAAGGACTTGATGTTGTTCAATCCAAAATGAGTATATTTGTTAAAACAAGGATATGTGATTCTAATCTCCAGAATCTCTTAACTAATATACTACATCGTGATTCTAATAGCCTAACCACCTACAAGAATCAAGATAGATGTGTTTTAAGGGATAATCCTTTGACTAGTATCCGGTCAATATCATCCAATGATGATTATCTCTTAAACAGAGAAAATGATCAACTATTGAATACAAAAACAAATGATTTCAGATCATGTTGCTTTGTTGTTGATCGAGTGTCTAAAATAGAATCCAGGAAATAATCTCATCAAATGATGATGTCATATTCCAAGGAATTCCTGGGTCAATATAAGAGTTCTGGTTTCGCAACTCAAAAAACTTCAAGTCACGCTTATGAGGTTGATCATCGATCTGATCATTCTGTTAAAACAGATCACTCCAGCTGTGATACAGTGAAAGAAGTTTACTCTTGGAAGAATCCCAAAAGGATAGGTATTCAAAAATATCATGATGGATCATGTTCCATAAATTCTGAGCTATCACTAGCTCACTCCAACAATCTGATGTTGGTCTTTGGAATTTCCATAGATGTGCTCAATTCAAATAAAAAGGGAAGTTACGTAAAAGAGCACAAGAACATGAAGATTGTATAATATTATACTCTTGAATATCTAAAGTACTTTTCTATACTTGGAATATCTTTTCTATTTTTATAAAAATACTCTCGTTCCTTGGAAAGTCCATGAGAAAAGTTGGGAAAAATATTTTGAAACTCTGGGTTATACTTTGGTTCTAAAAACTCTATGATGTTTCCGAAAGTTTATATTTTCACAAATAAAAATTACCGTGATTAGGTATTTCAATCTTGGTAACCAAGTTTGGGTTATTATATAAATCCTCTATAGGACCGATCCTTCTTCTGTCCACGGTAAAAGATGGATGAAAATACTATTGACATTGAATCTCAACTTCAAAACTTGAGACCTTTCCAGTTGAGTTCAAATGCTACTTCTCAAACGAACATAAAAAGAATCATATTTCTTTTGAGCTTATTCTTATGCTAATGGGAGATTTTGAAGTCGCTCGTGATCTTTTGGAAACTGCAGTGGTGAATGAAAAATTACTCGAGTCAAACCTCTTGAAGTTGATTGTGGAATTGAATCTTCCGAAACAAAGGCTCAATCATCTGAAAGAGAAAAGAAGGCTCAAGATTCAAATTACCAAGGAATCGTCGGTAAACAATGAGAGCACCACTAGAGATTAAGTTATATGCTGTAATACTTAATCTAAGAAAATAAACATCAATTTTTGATTTTTTTTTCAATGATTGTATTAAGTTTATTATGAATAAAATTATTTGATTTATAATTTTCTTGTGATGGTTTTTGATTTACATAGCCTGTGCTTGAATGCTTTATTATTGCTATGGATGTTTATGGGATGTTTGATTTCGGTTTTATTACCTTGATATTCGATCTCATAATGTTGTGAACCCTTATGGTTTGGGTGACTTTTTGATTTAGCAGGATTAAGTTCTAGCCCATGTTGGTAGGCTTTATCAAAGGATCATGAGTGGTTCTGGTAGAAACAATATGTGAAAAAGTCATAATATGTTGAATCGGTTTTGGTTTAGCATAAAAGCATATGTGCTTCGACGGTTTTCAACTCTTGCTTGGAATTGTTAAAACCGATTTTCAACCTTTCTCTGGTAAAGGTTGGTTGTTGTTATTCTTTTGGTTTTGCATAAGGATGACAACATAATGATATTTCGATATCAATTCTCCCTGGAAGAAGATGCAAACATATTGGAGAAGTTGATGAGAAATTTGAGGTAACAATGTTGTTAGTTAATTGTTTTCCTGTTTAAGAAAAGCCTGATTTTATTTCATATATATTTTGCTTTTGCTTAACAAAATTTCGGTACAATTGATGTTTTATTCCATGATGTGTGTATGGATTCAATTGGTTCCTAGGTTAAGAAAAACTATTGTTATCTTACTTTATTGTGTGGTATCAATTGTTTAGGCTTACAAAATTTCAGTGCAATTGCGGTGTTTTAATGCTTATGTTGATTCAATTGCTTCCGATTGAGGTTAATAATTATGCAAGTTGATTTATTTTGGTTTGTATAAATTATTTATGGCTTAACGAAAGAAAAGGTTTACGGGATGAGTTGTTTAGTCCAATTCGATTCCGGATAAGAGAAACTAAGTTTATCTTAGTTATACTTATCAAAGTGGAGGTTTTGGTTATTCAAGTCTAATCGAATGCCTTAACAAGAAATGATAGTTAACTAACCTAGTACTTGTCTTGTTTAAAAGAGAAAGGTCTAAGTTATATGGATAATTAGAACCTGATGAGAAAAATAGAGTTATCTTTATTTTGGTCTTATCGAATGAAGCGATTGTATTTGTACAATCGGTTTAGCAAAGGAACTAAGGTGCTTAGTTGATTTTTGGTTTGCTAAACTAAATTGGGAAAATTGCTTCGGGTAATTGTTTCCTTGATAAAATATCAAAACAAATTACTTTGTAGTTTCGGTTTTGATATTGGTTATCAAAAATGGTGTGTGGAACCCTCGTGCTTAACTCTATAGGTTTGCAAGTCTATTTTGAGATTTGTAAGATTCTTTTCGTGTTGTCCTTTATTTTTTTCGTTTCTTTGTCATTTTGTGACAAAAAGGGGGAGAAATATATGGAGTAAACAAGTGATACTGGTATTGATTTTATATTGATTGGTATCACTAAGGAAAAGAACATTGGCGCTTAAACGTTTATCTAACGAAAGAGTGAAATCATAGACTAATGGGGAGTAGAATATCATATTGATTGGTATAAAAAAGACGTGCGGATTGATGAAATCTACCTATCTTACCTTTAGGGGGAGTAATATTCTTTGTTATCATAATGTCAACAACGACATTTAAGGATTGAATGAATGCGAGGTTATTGTCTTTGTTGAATTGGGAATCAAGCGTATGTGTAATGAATTCTTGTAATTTGTTTATCCATATGATTGTAAGAGTTTTGTCACTAAAATTGACAAAGGGGGAGATTGTTAGAGCATAGCTCGGTTGAACCCACCAAGCGTTGGTATGTCAAGTTTGGTTGTCATATTTTAGTGAACCAAAACTCATTTTAAGAGTCGCTTGATTATGTACTAGAGTCAACTTCGTATAGGTTAGCTTGCAAGTATTAGGATATGAGACATTACAATTATTGCAAAAACTTGAAGAAGTAAGAAGCTACAACGACAATATCGTCCTTCCACTTGAGGTTAGTGATATTTGACTTGAACTGTTTCATTCCCTAACGTATCTTTCAAGTCGTGCATATTGAAAACAAAACTGCGAAGCATGAACACTCTAGATAGACATAGTATTAAGGAATACAATATGAAGTTTATTGCTTAACCATTAAACATTGTAGATAAGACATCGACATAATCGTTTGAATGCTATTGTGATTATGTATGTGTATGAGGTGAGGATTTCATCCTAGGAAATAATGTTTTACATGTGTTTTAAGGAAGTAAGTTCATAAACTTGTTTATGAATCGAAAAGGAAATCGCCAGGCGTTATTGGGATTGTTATTCATTGCATATCTTGTGAACATCCAATATGTGTGATTTAGTATAACCGCTCACGACTTGTTTGCGTTCTTGGTAAAACTATTCACAAATGCCTGACTTATGTATTGGTATGAATTTTATTAGTAAACCGATCTTAAGTAATCACCTGAGATGGTATGATCGAGTTTGTGTTTTGTTGAACCGAATCTAGGTAAAGGGGAACCGATCCTATGAAGAGGTGAAACACATCACAAAGTGGAATTTATCCTTGTATGAGGTGCAACAAGGTTTATAGCAGAAAGGGGAACCCATCCTATGAACATGTGCAATACGTTTTTAGGCAAAGGGGAACCGATCCTATGGACATGTGCAACACATATAAGTTAGATACCATATATATGTGGGGAACCGATCCTAGTACCTGGTCAACCGAATTTTGGGAAGCTAGTGTGACTATGCACAGTACTCACATGGAGGTAGAACCGAAACTTGTTTTGGTAGAACCGTGAAACCCATGATTTGTGATTGAGTGTTTCTTAATCAATCGCATAGTTCAAGGTAATAAGTATGAAAGAGGACTTACAAAGTAAGGATGTCGACATACTTTGAACACGTGCAGTAATGTTTATATTTTATTGTTCAAAGTTATTCCTTAATAGCTACAGGAAGAAAATCCCAGGGTCGAAATAAATAAGTTAAGAATCTTTTATTTAAGGTTGTTAATTTTATTTTAGGAAAATTAGAATTAGTAATGTGCATTTACTAGTTGAGATTTTTCAGAGATATTTTCGATCATTATTTGGGACAGAGCATTTCCAGGAATTATGAAAACCGAATTTGGAATTATGAAAATTCCTTGGTGTCCAAACTTTCTTGTCTATAAATACTTGAAGTTTGCATTTCTTGCAAACTAATCCTTCGTGACAGCAAACTTCCTCGGTTGTGTTGTTCTTGGTGTAGCCGCCTATTCGGAGAGGAGATTAACCTAATTAGGCGAAATATCTTATGCGCCGGGATTGAGAATCTCTACGAGAATATTGGGAAACTAGATAATTGTGGTTTATCTTTTGTTTTCTTGATTTGATTGATAACTGGTTGAACTTTTCGCACCTAGTTTTTTTATGCTTGATCTTCTCTTCGATATAAGATTCACTCAAACTAGATCGAAGTTTCGACGGGGATCTTTAGACTTTGTTAGTGCTAAAGACGATCTTGTGATAATCCATTGTTAACAGACTCTGTTCTGTGCGTGATTGATCACAAGAGATTCAAGTTGTTGTGTGCAGGTGTTTATTGAAGATCTAAGAAGATCTGAATACAAAGAAGATTTTGAAGATTTCTGATTTGGGGTTCATAATCTTTGGTGTGCACAATACTTGTTTCGGTATAAGATGATCCAACTATAATTAATTTATCCTTGTGGTAGATTGGATTGAGTAGTTGTGTAGATATGCATCAATATAATTCTTTGTGATTAAAAGTATTGATTGCAAAATCTTAACAATTACTTCGGTAGTTGAGAATAAGATAGATCTAAGAACCTGGCGAAGGAGTTTATGTTAAGATAAACAGAAGAGCCTTTGTCTAACTTACATCACTTGGTTGAAGAGAGTTGATACCAAACAGATTTGTTATTCCTTTACTGTTTGGAATACGAACCAAAGGAATTGTTCCAAGTACGTGACTTATTCATAAGTTGGAGGCGTGGGAATACGGATTTAACTAGGTGAACTATAGGTTTAGTTGCTCGGTCTCAACTATACGAAGTTAGGTTTAATTTTGTGTAGCGGCTTAATCCTGAGAGTATTCAATTCTCAAGCAAGGTCCTGGTTTTTCTTGCATTTGCGGTTTCCTCGTTAACAAAATCTTGCTGTGTCATTTACTTTATATTTCCGCATTATAATTGTTTTATTATAATTAAAGTAAATTACACAAACATTAATTCCTATTTACTTGATAAGCAATCTATTGTGTTTGGTTAAGTCCGAACCTTTGTATCAAGTAAACATACTTCGTTGTTGTATTGTCTCGATCTCGTATCCATAGACGATCACACGAAGTGTGAACCGATTAGTTGTATTGTCTCGACTCAGTCCATAGACAATCACTTTCGGAGAAAGGACTTATATGTAGGAATTTTTTTACCTTGAGGTATATTTGGGTACCCTCGCCTTTTCAACAATTGCAATTGTTTCAAGTCATCAGAACTTTAAACAACAGAATGTAGCTTAAAAAGGATTGGAAACCATATATATTATTAATAAAAATAATAATTTTGAAATGAGATTTCATGGACGAAAATGATTAATGTATAGGGATAAAATCCTTATCTGTGATTAATGTATCGGGATAAAATCCTTATCCTTGCACTCTGTTGATGAAGATGCACCGGGATGAAGTTTGAAAAGAAAGAGATGCATCAACTATATATACATTGTTACAGGAAGAAACTTTTTTCCGTCTTAACAAATACTCTTCATATTATCAACTGAAAAGACAAATGTCGAGAAATTGAAAAATGGCATTTTCAAATTGCCAGTTGGTTATAGTGAAAAAACTATTTGTTGACTTGTGGCACTGACCTCTCGTATTTTTATTTCTTCACAACTATTCTAATTAGCAAGCTAAAAACTATAAATTGCTACTCCTGCAAATATAAAATCACACTCACATAACTGAAAACATGAAATAATTTCTAATTCAAGTTCAAGTTTGAAAATAAAATAAAAATACATGTACCTTTATCAAGTAAAGGCACACAAATTTCTTATTCTTCTTTACGTGAAAAAACCAAAAGAAACTCAAAACTTTATCTTCTATCATTGCAGATCTTCCTACTCTCTTTACATTCCCAGAGCATTGAAATGAATGGTGCAATGCGAAATAAATTTGAAGAATGAAAATAGATGAATCACTACGAATGGCAAAACTCTAGGCACTTGATAGAAAGTAAAAAGAATAATGCTGATAAGCATACAATCAGATTACTATCAGGAGTATCAATGACAGTCAAAAAGAAAAAAGATAGCTGAGTTTTATTTCTCTCTCCTAAAAATAAGAAGAAAAAACCCGGTCGCCTCAATATTCTCTGGCTCAGATCTGCCCCTTCGGGGGTGGATTAGAGCAACCCTTCTCCAATCTTTTCTTGTTCTTCCTTATTACCATTGATTTCAAGCTTTTCTTAGAGTTTTGGTCTGGAATATGGCTATTTCAGTTTCAAACCGTAACTTCTTTTTCTTCTAGATTTTTATCTGTCTTTTAATCTCGATTTAGTGTTATTTAGTTTTTGACTTATAGATGTGATAAGGTTCGCTTCAACTGATCTTGCAATCAGTTTGAGGAAGAAGATCATGTTCTTAGCAGCAACATCAAAGAGTTTGAGAAGATCAGGTTCAAGATTTCTACCAAAGACACATGCAGATTCAATGTTACCAAAGACTCCAGCAACAAAAAGTTCTAGACCGAGTTCGATGAAAACCCTGACCGATTCCATCCGATTCGCTACTATGATGACCGATTCAGGTCATACTTGTTACTTGTGTTACTTATGTTACTGTTACTTTGAAAAATCATTGACAGAAGGTTGGATCTATGGATCCATGTTTTCCTTTGTCACTTGTTTTACTATGATTATGAAAAAAAACCTTGAGAAATGGTTGGATCTATGGATCCTAGCATATCTACTGTTTGTAGTTTTGCTATGTGTTTTGGATGGGTAACTTTTGATCCAAACCAAACCCTTTAAACTGCTAGTTGTGAATCAGTTGGAGATGGTGGGATTTTTTATCGATTTCATGTCCTGTAACT
The DNA here is from genome assembly GCA_023531295.1 of Papaver armeniacum. Taxonomy (NCBI): domain Eukaryota; kingdom Viridiplantae; phylum Streptophyta; class Magnoliopsida; order Ranunculales; family Papaveraceae; genus Papaver; species Papaver armeniacum. Next base: position 53,523 of record JAJJWW010018583.1, on the reverse strand, counting down.
TTGTTGAAGAGAGGTCCTGTAACTTTGTTGAAGAGAGAGTTGAAGATCTTTGTTGTCTGTATGAATACAAATTATCTGCTGTAAAACCCAAAGTCTGTCCTGTAACCGTTACCGATCCCGGATCGGAAAATTATCAATATATATGAGGATTGCCTCTTTTCCGAAAAAAAAAATGACAGTCAAAAAAAAGATAGCCATAATGGTAAAAGAATACTTATTTTAGAATTACAAATTACTTCATAGAGATGCATATTCATCCAAGTATCACACAACTCACCAATAGTCCATTGTGTTCACCGATTTTCTACAACATCAATTTTACCAAATATATCTCGTGCAATTCATCAACCTGCATTGAATGGACTCTTAGTGCTTTCACACTGAAATGATAGGGAAACCCAATATTTACACATTATAGGTTGCTAACGTTTTTTTCGAGCAGCATTAATAAATCCAAACTTGTAACCTCATTGGTCCTCTTGGAGTCAACAAATCTAAATTGCAACAACAATATTATGAATGGGATGGAAGTAGAAATGAAAATAAAACTATGATACTCAAATCATCACTGGCTTATGCTTCAAAAAAAAATCACTGGCTTCTTAGAATCATAGATTTATTAAATATCACCAATTGTATTACAAGCATTCGTTTTGCGGCTTTTGCCTATTAAATACCAAGGAAAATCATATTTGAAAGAAAAAATATTGGTCTGGTTTCTTCTGTATGTGCTTACATTTTTACACAATTTTTCTCACTTTAATTATCTTAAAATATGGATAATGTATGCAACATGTTCTACATATAACCAAAGTTCATTAGTAAATAATTTTTATTTTCTAGAGCACTACTGGAATTTTTTATAAAAGACAAAAGGAAAACCAATCTCATGAAAGAGGATCACCTATTCAAAACATAGCATATTTAACTAAAAGCGGAGAATTATCTAACTTTAAATAATGAAAAACCATATATATTGCTAATACCAAACTCGAATCAATCCCAACTAACCTGAAAAAGAATATACAATTGTTCCTAAATAGATTCAAAGACATCTTTTTCCTACTCTAAATCCCATCCATATCATATTTTTATAGCAGACACAATCACATAAAGTATTACATTGAGAAGACATAATGAAAATATGAGCGCGTAGTCATATCAGGAGCTCAATGAAAACAAAAACTATCAAGAAAACACAAATTCACTTCCTTGAGTACAAATCTCGTAGTATCCGAATGAATAGAAATTATGGTAATTGAAGACTGATATATAATTGAATCATACCTCTACAAATCTCTCCAAGTCACACCATTCCCAAAATTGTATCCTAAGCAAGGTAGTGATTGAGGGAAGTAGAGGCTTGAACGGAGTATGGGTATGTATATCTTGTTTATGCCACTGCTGCTCATTAGGACATCGATAAGATTGTTGCATTTTCTAATTGGAACCTATTGATTGAAACAGAATGAATCAGTCGCGTGAAACTTAAACAGAAATCAGTGTAGAATCTGTAGATGAGCAGCAAACAAACACCCCAAAAAAAAAAGAACAAACCCAATAATTATATCACAAATTTGATAGTGAACCTTTAAAATATATTTGTATAAAAAAACAAAATAAGACTAAACCTTTTTCTTTCTTCCAACTTTAATATATTTGTATCAAACAGATAAAAAGCTCTCGCCACTAACATAATTGAAATCAAGATTCTTAATTGAAAGTTTCTAAATCAAAAAATTAGAAAGCTTAGTTTCTTGCAGCAGGTTTCAATCTTCATCCAGTAAGAGGGAAAAGACAAGTCTTAGCGACTCCACACAAAATGATTGAAGCTACACTTTTTGGGTCTGTTACTTTCTTTGGTAATACCGGTATTTGATAGGTGCAACAAAAACCCAAATTAGTCATCTAGCAAAAACGTTCAACAAAATCCCAAAAAATTTAGACTGAATCCTAGAACCTAAAGCATGGATTCAAATTTACCTGAAACGGATGCTGGCTGTAAAACCTGCAGCAAAACACCAAAAATCTAAGAAAACCCACTCGATAAGGATAACCAAATCAAAGCATCCAAAGCCCTTGGTCTTGTTAGATGCAACAACAACATATCCACAATTAGCATGTCTCTTTAATACCCTTCTACTACCCCCCACTTTGGTACTTAGCCATGTTATTAGAAAGTTAATCCCATCTGTTATCAATTACATGAATCAACATAAGTGACTCTAGTCTGGTTAGAAGCAATATATTATTGAATCACTGCATCAATGATACGCAAAACATTCATGAACAAATACTACAAAAGCCTAAATTCCTAAATATCATTCTTTTTACATTCAAAAGTAATGAGTAAAATGGTTGTTTTTTTTTATTAAGAGAAGAATCGATTGGGATGACTATATGCCTCAACATTCTCATTCCTAAATAACTTAAGCTTAAGCTTTTGAAAATTAGACATTGTACTAGGTACTTGTATTGTAACCAAGTAGTTCACTATATCCGCGTACCAAGGTGTTGAATCTTCAATTGAGAAAAGTTGTTCGTCTGGAAAACGATCTTGTAAAGGAAGTTCTTCTTCGGTAACAACACGTCTACTAAGGTGATCCGTAACAGTATTTTCAACACCTCTTTTATCCTTTATTTCATAATCAAATTCTTGCAATAGTAGAATCCATCGTATAAGTCTTGGCTTAGCTTCTTTATTCTTTAATCGGTACCTTAATGCTGCATGATCAGAGTATACAACCACTTTTGAACCCACCAAATATGATCTAAATTTTTCTAGTGCAAACACTATAGCCAGAAATTCTTTATCGGTGGTAGAATAGTTGATTTGTGCATCGTTTAGGGTCCTAGATGCATAATAAATCACATGAGATAGTTTGTCTACTCTTTGACCCAAAACAGCTCCAACTGCATAGTCACTTGCATCAAACATTAATTCAAATGGTAAACTCCAATTTGGTGACTTGATAATTGGTGCAGTTGTCAACAATTCTTTCAATTTATCAAAAGAATCCTTGCACTCCTTGTTGAGGTCAAAAATAACCACTTTTTGCAACAATTTGCACATCGGCATTGATATTTTGGAGAAATCCTTGATAAACCTCCTATAAAAACCAGCATGACCAAGAAAAAACGAAATCTCCCTCACCGAAGTGGGATGTTGTAAGTTTCTTATTAAGTCTATCTTTTCTTTGTCAACTTCGATCCCTCGAGAGGACACAATGTGACCGAGCACTATTCCATGGTTTACCATAAAGTGACATTTCTCCCAGTTTAAAACAAGATTAGTGTCTATGCATCTTTTAAGCACAAGTTCAAGATTTTGTAAGCAAATATCAAATGAATCACCATAAACACTAAAATCATCCATAAATACCTCAATGATGTGTTCTACATAATCTGAAAATATACTAACCATACACCTCTCTGAAAAGTGGCGGGCGCATTGCAAAGACCAAACGGCATTCGTCTATAGGCGAACGTATCGAACGGACAAGTGAAAGTAGTCTTCTCTTGCTCCTCCGGTGTAATAACAATATGATTGTAGCCCGAATAACCGTCCAAAAAGCAATAATGTGAATATCCCGCTAACCTCTTTAACATCTGATCAATGAAAGGTAAAGGAAAGTGATCCTTTTGGGTTGCTGTATTAAGCTTTCTGTAGTCTATGCACACTCTCCACCCTGTTTGAACTCTCGTAGGAACAAATTCTGTTAGAGCATTACTCGGTCGAACTTGCATGCGTTGCTATCTCAAGCATGTTTGTCAATGTTAGTGATCAAAACTATAAGTCTTGATTTCTAGTCTATTATAGCTAAGTCTCGGACTATGATAGAAAGTGTAGTTGAGCTCGAGAACTCCATGGCGATCATCATACAAGACGAAGGACTACTCAAGGAACTGGTGGATCTTTATCGACTAAAAGGTATGTGGAGACTTGAACTTATCTATCACTCAAAAGTCTATCTACTCTATCTCCTATTTTGAGACAAAAGTCGTTTTGCTATATAGACTTTGATTATACACATTTGATATTTCGAGCCGAGTTTATCTCGCCTATCTATTTCTCGAAATATGTGTTGGTAAGCTTTTGCTTTGGCCAAGTTCATCTTTACCTAGTAACGAAAGTCATGACACATTTCAATCACTTTGGAAATTGCTTACTTTGACGGAATATCCTCTAAGAATGTTTCAATGATTGAAATGAGAGTTTAGATCATATAAACAATGTTGGATATAAGCATTGTGTGGCAACACATATATGTATAAGTCCTTTTTCCTTGAACCGAAGTTTGCGAACTTTGTTGATCAAGAGAACCGGAATCAGAGCCGTGAGCTAAGTCCGCGAACCCAGTCCACGAACTGGCAGAAGTTCTCTTCCCGAGAAATTCTGCTGAGTTTGAGAACTCCTTAGGGAACTTAAGTCCGCGAACTAAGTTTGCGAACTTGAGTTGGTTATATCTAAAAACGATTGTTTGTGAACTCATTTATAAAAACTAAGGAATGCAAATTGCAAACCGTGGCTATATAGTTCATGAACTGATTCGAGTGAATCAAATCGTTTTTGCTTCGATTGTGTCTTGTGTAGCTACATAAGATTTCCTTGCAATTGAACAACTCTCTAACTAGTTCATTTGAGTCATTTGAACTAGTTATGGTGAAGAAGAATATGGTTGATATGAAAGTGATCATATGGCTAACCATTTGGTTAACTATTGTTGAACCAACACATGTTCATATTTGGGTACGGTTACATAAACCCAAAATAGTACATTTCATTTGTGTGTAACAAGCTAAGTTTTCGATCCAACGGTTGAAAGATATTAGCTTGAATCTTATCAGGTTTTCATCTAACGGTGAATATTGAATGCTTTGTTACCAATCTAACATTGATTGCAAACCCTGATTTGAAAGACTATATAAGGGAGAACTCTAGGAACTGGGAAACCTAATCCCCAAACCTTTCGTGATACTAGTTGTATTAGCTAGAATCGATTCTCCTTTAACCTTAGGTTTTCTTCTTAAACCAGGTTAACGACTTAGAGACTTCATTGGGATTGTGAAGCCAGACCGATACTACTTTCTCGTTGTTGTATAATCTGATCTTGCTGATTCTATCGTTTTGAGTACAATCGTAACGATTGGCTTGAGATCTTTATCTCCGATAGGCAAGATAGAAAAGTAATCACAAACATCTTCGTCTCATCGTTTGTGATTCCATAATATCTTTTTTCGCCGCGTCGATTAGGATTATTTTGAGGTGATTGATAATACTAGTCTATTCTTCGGGAATATAATTCCGGGTTATCAATTGGTTCCTGTTCACCTTTATTTATCAAAAGACGAAACACAACTTGTAGGTATTTCGGTGGGAGACAGATTTATCTATTCTGACACTTTTCTGTGTGATACAGATTTGTTTATTAAAGTCTTCGACTTTGGGTCATAGAAACTCTTAGTTGTGGGTGAGATCAGCTAAGGGAATCAAGTGCGTAGTATCCTGCTGGGATCAGAGACGTAAGGAGCGCAACTGTACCTTGAATCAGTGTGAGATTTATTGGGGTTTAACTACAGTCCAGACCGAAGTTAGTTTGTAGTACGCTAGTGTCTGTAACGGCTTAATACATTATGGTGTTCAATCTGGACTAGGTCCAGGGGTTTTTCTGCATTTGCAGTTTCCTGGTTAACAAAATTCTGATGTCTGTGTTATTTCTATTCCGCATTATATTTTGTTATATAATTGAAATATCACAGGTTTTGCGTTTGAATCAATCAATTGGAAATCCGACCTTTGGTTGTTAATTAAAATTGATTGATCCTTGAATATTGGTCTTTGGTACCGTTCAAGTGATTTCTCTTGTATTCAATTAGACTCGCAAATTTCTATTTGCTTGAGAAAGAATTGAATCGAGAAAGAGAGATATAACTCTTTGATATACTTTCTTAAGATTGAGTCTAGTTGATTCTCTTGAAAGTATATTGGAGTTTGTCCATACAGATTGCTAAGCAAAATATTTGGTGTGGTTGTTGTACCCCCGCTTTTTCAATTGGTATCGTCAGGCAGGCAAACACGTTCAAGACCTTATAAGTCTGTGTTTGTAGCAATCTGACTCTATGTACAAGAGTACTATCTCTGATAAACGTGTCACCAAAAATAAAAGCTCTGTCTCGTCTATTTCTATTAAAGAGAAAGATTCTTCAATCTCAAAGATAGATGAACCATGTGTTCAAACTAGACAGACAGGCTCCGACATGTGTTTTTCCGATTACCTCTCAAAAGAGTCTCTTGCTCTAAATGAACGGGAAACAGCTGAAGAGAGTGATTTGATTCTAAATCTTGTTAGAATTCAAGCTGATAGATTTAATCGGTTAAAACATCATGTCGATGTTCTCCTTGGTGTTGTAAGGGACTGCAAGTTCAAATAAAATACTGAAGATCATTCTTCATGTATATCTCTTGAGGCAAGCCTCAAAAAGGATGCTTTGGAAATTGAACATCGCCTGAATAAACTCTCTATTCAAGGACGCTCTAAGAAGCCCAACATATCAAGTACTTCTGTTATGTCTTAAAATGCTCCAGCTTTAGAAGTAAAATCTGAATCCCTTCCATTCAGAAAAGATGTTTTAGTCTCCTCCAATCAAGGATGTTCTACATCACATGGAATGAAGAAATCTCCTAACGAGAATGTTAAGACTGTACTGTCTAATCACTCTTGTGATCAGAAAGTATGTCTCTTTTGTGAGGCAAAATGTTCTGGCAAACAAAAGGAAAACTCTAAGTTGAATAAAAAATCCCTTGTTCAACTACAACACACCTTAGACTTAATCCTCAAAGGTGTAACTGACATTCGTATGTCTAAACCATTTGGTTTTCGCACATACCTTGTGTATGCTACCAGGAAAGTCAGTACAATGAGTTCCTCAAATGCTCCAAAGCAGAACAAAGGTCTTAACAAAAAACATTTAAGGAAAGATGTTATCCTTGATGTAAATAAGATTCCAAGAAAAGGAGCGAAAATGATGATATGAGAAATATCCTGAAGGAGATGATTAAAAGGAATAAGGAAACTATCAACATGTTGTCAATTCCCTCAAGGCAAAAATCCTCTAGTAAGGACTCAAACTATGTCCCATATTTTGATGACAGTAAGTTTTATGATAATTTCTCACATCAAAATGGATCCTTTTCTAGATTAGGAAGGAAAAAGAGATTCGACCAAAAACACAATTCTTTTAATGAGCTCGGAGCTCATACTTGTGCTAATTAATCACAAGGATTAAAGAACTTACTCATAAAAATCCTGTTGAGTAAGATGTGTCATTTTTCAGGTATACTGTTAGCATACTACTTCTGTTTAGTGAAGTTATTTTCTTATCGTCTATAGCTAAACTACTGGTCTACAGAAAAGGTTGCTTAAGTATTTTTGTTGTTTCTTGTTAATTTAGTTTTTCTTTTCCTGCAACAAGATTGCCTGCTACTCTTGTGCTCTAAATTACTCCTATGGTATGGAATTTATTGAGCAATTTATGAATTTTCATGTAGCAAAAAGGCTTTTGCCTTAAAGCTTTTCTTTGGATCGGGTTGTGTTCGTACGGGTACCCATGTTACTAATACGAATCAATTCTTAGTAACCTTAAAAGGTCTTCCTTCCTTAGAAACCATATAAATACCAAACCTCTGAGTCACATTTGCGTACTCTGGTTTATTTTGGTTTGTCAAGAATGCCGTCCTCTTCACGAACTTGTGGTTTTGCTAAAGGCTTTCTTGATAAAGGTATTGGTTTTGAGTCCGAAGGGAGGAAGAAAAGAACTCTTATTGAGAATGATCATCCCAATGCCTCATGTTACTTTGCCTACACACATGAGGATGTTGAGAAAGGGGATATGATCTCTGCTGTGAAGTAGTTCATGACTTTCTTAAATATTATGAGGAAGAAAAACTGCAGCTTGTTGATACTTTGAGGAGTCTTACTGTGTTAAGAACTGAGTTAGAAAAGGTTACTGCTGACCTTGGTCTCATAAAAGCGCTAGTTAAATACCTTCTTAATGAAGATACTTCTTCTAAAGTTGTAGTAGATGTTGTCGTTCACAAGCTCAAAAACCTCAATACTCATGAGGATCCTGAACCGTCTTTTGAATTCAGTTCGTGTCCGGCTTTGGCATAGGAATATGGTTTTGATTTAGCTTGATTAGATTATTTGTCTAGTAAATCTTCTTTTGTATTGTTTTGTTTAAGAAGAATAACTAGAGTTTGGAATAGCCATTATTGTGATTACACATAGCTATGTCCAACGTTTTCATCTTCATGTTTTTAGATTTATTGGTTTAAATTATAAAATTGTTTGGAAGATGATTTTTGCAGTATTAATCTTTATGGTTTTATATATAGCAATTTATTATGGGATCTGTGTGTTTGCGTCCGTGAACTATGATTGTCCCATACCTTGTCGAAAGTTAAGTCCTTTATATGTCGATATGCATGTGTTGATAAAAGAAGGAATGAACTTTTGACAAATACAAAAGTTAAGCCTATTATGTCAATTATTGATGGAAGATAGGTTAAAATATTTTGTTTACAAGGATTATGTCTATTGTGTGTCATTGTGCAAATGGTAATGGAAAATATAATGAATCCTTGTTTATTCCACGGTATAAGGTCGATCTCCGATCCACAATTTTTGTGTACGTACTGTGTTGTTCCATAAGGTGTCTTATGTTGAGCTCTATCGAGTGAGTTAATTTTTGACTTAGTTGTTGCTCCGTGAGATACTTTGTGTCGAGCATGTACAACTAAATTAATCATCCTTGATTGGTTATTTAGTTGTTGCTCCGTAAGTTCTCTTATGTCGAGCATGACCAATTAAATTGATTACTTTTTATGATTAATTTGGTTGTGTATTTCGATTAGATTAATTATGGGTTCTCTTGTGATTAATCTAATTGATTTTTTAAGTCTCCATAAGTTCACTTATATTGAGCATTTCCGATTAAATTAATCATGGGTTCTCTTGTAGTTAATTTAATTGTATATTTTGGATTCAAATTCATACTTGTATGTGATTTGTTATGTCCAAACAAATCCTTCTTTTCTTTTGAAATTAAGGTCGCTCTTGTTGTTCTTTCGGGAATGACATATTATGGGGGAGAGTTCTTAATCGAACTTGTGCTTAATTGCCAAATCTTTGTGGGGAGTGCGGCTGTGGAATATTATAGGGGTTATCTTGTATCTTTATTGTAGGAGCAGAATCTCGCAACAACTATGTGCTAGCGAAATTGTGACTAATAAGAATTCGCGAATACTTCGCAGAGTACTTAAAGAACGACGCAACAAATGACATTAGCTTAAATATGAGAAAGTTGTGACGATTCTGCGAAGAGTTAAGAAGACTTGCGAAGAATAACATTTGTAGACCTGCGAAATGTCGCAAGGTAAATCCGAAATTAAGGGAAATATTAGTTGTACATGAGCTGTCATCCACTATGTAATATCCTATATAAAGAGGAGAGCAGGAGAGAGAAAGGGAGGATAATTTTGGTAAGAGAGAGGGAGAGATATTATTTTCAGAGAGAAATATTTTGAAAGAGGAAAAAACTTTATTTTCTTTATCATCTTCTTCCCCTAAAATTAGATCTAGAGCTCTACAAAATATCCATTAATGGAGATTGTAAATGTAATTTTTATGTAACCTTAATAATCATAGTGAAGAACCATGGATGTAGATCACATTGATCGAACCATGTAAAAAATCCTTGTGTCAATTTATATTTCTAGCACTTATATTTTGATATTTAGATGATTAATATGTTTAGATCTAGAAATTAGCATCAACATATGATAAGGGGTGTGTTGTAGGATTTCCTGCAATTACATATGCGCTAGAAACAGGGACCTAGTCTTGTTGGTTCAAGAATTTTAGAAAAATTGGCTACTGTTAGTGATGAATTCACTAGATCTACAAAATTAAGGGACAAAAATGGAAGTTTACGTAAAGGATCTTCTTCTCGAGCAACAAATTTCATTAGAAGATAACGGATCTAAGACACCGCATAAGGTACAGGAGAAGGAAATATCGTTACAGCCCAATGGAAACTCAATTTAACATTTAGGAGAAATTCACAAGCCAAAGAAGATGGGGGAAGCTCATTTCGTAAAGAATATTTCGCCCAAAGCAAGAAGAAACATCATCCAGGACTACATTTTCGCAAACATCAGCGAAAAGTAGAAAAGACGAAGAAGGAGTGTATAAAGGACGGTAATATGAGAATAAGAGAGCGAATAACTCTTCTCCATCACAAACAGTCGATAGCACATTTGGTTCCGAGTGAAGAGAATAAATTTGATGTCTCTGGTTCGAGTCCCCTTTCAAACATTATTTTTCGCACATTTTGAACTTCAAAGGGGAAAGAAATGGAATAAACTTACAACGAGTGTGCGTTCTAACACAAACGAAACTGGCACATATGGTTAGGGATTCGGAATAAGAGTTAGAGTTCGCGTGATCAATTCTCGCTAAGCTCATAATTTTTCACACTTTTTGGAACTGCTGCTAAAAGAAAGAAAGAATAATAGAGTAGCAATATGCGTTTCTTTCGCAAAAGAGAACTAGCACAGTTGGTATGGGCAGTAAAATCCAACCATAAGGTCGCGGGTTCGAACCTCCTCCTCGCAAGAATTTTTGCTTCGAAAGAGGGGAAAAATTGATAATTTCGCAAGGTTGTTTCATTATTTCGCAAGCAAGAGGCAAAGACAGTTGGTCACCGCGAGGTTAATGAGTTCATGGTCGCGAGTTCAAATCTCAACGAACGTGTATTTTTCGCATGGATTTTTCGCAAGAGTATTTTGCAAGAAGAAAGTAGGTGATTATTTCGCGAAACACTTCGCAGAGGCAGGGCTAGCACGATTGGTAACAAGCAAAGAGAATGGGTTTGAATACGCGGGTTCGAATCTCGCATTGAGTGTATTTTTTTCGTGAATTTTTGAGTAACAAAGAGATGAAGTTATCAATAAATAAAGTCATTGTTCCATTATGTCACAAACAGGGAAACTAGTACGGTTGGTGCAGGCGGTGGAATACAAGTATAAGGTCGCGAGTTCAAGTCTCGCCACTTGACCTTTTATCTTTTTGCAATTTTATGCTAGAGACGAAGATCACATTAAAAGAATAATATGGTTACACTCTTTCACAAACAAGAGCCAGGAAAGTTGGTCAGGAGGCATGAATGCAAGCAGAAGGTCGCAGGTTGCACAGACTTTGCCTATTTCGCAAAGAAGAGAGTTGATGATTATCTCGCAAATTAATTTCGCAAGAGAGGGTTAGAACAGTTTGTATGGTGCGAGAATATGCAAGAGGCAGGTCAAGGGTTCAAATCTCATTTCTCATACTTCTTTTTGCTGCGAGATAACTATATTTTGTGCGACGTTTATACATTTCAAGGATGCTAGCTTCGCAAGAAAATCATATATTTCGCAAGAGACAACAACAACAACGAATCACATAAAAGCTAAGTACCACTTTCTTTGAACACTTTACTTTTACAGAAAATAAAAGATTTTTGATTTGATTTTAAAAAAAAAAAAAAAAAAAAATTTCAAAATTACAAAGATTTCAAGATTTCAAAATTACAAAGATCTTAAAGATTTCAAAGATTTGAGAAAAATCTTGCAGATTAATTTATATATTTCTCTTGAATATTTACTTTACTTCAAATGATATGATATTATGAGAATGAATGAAAGAAATGACAGAAATGAAAGAATGAGTGAAGGAAGTAACAGAAATGAAGGAATGAATGAAAGAATGAAGACATGCGATAATTTCGCAGAGATAATGGAAATGCGATAATTTCGCAAAGATAATGAGAAGAGATAATCAAAAATGAATGATTGAACGAATTGACAAAAATGAATGAGTGAGTGAATGGGACAAACCTTTATAGCGTACACCCTAGTTCGCGAATGATATTTCGTAAGAGGCAAATGTAAGACCTAAAGTGGGTCATATAAGGGGGTATCTCTTGACATGGCTCGGGGAAAAGGTTACACCGCTCCCGGAACTGAGTCATGGAGATTTGGGGCCCATGAAAGCCTATCCAGGAGAGATACCTTGGATTTCCAACTATATATATAAGGTTATACCATGGTTGGACGCCCGAGGGTCTCTTCCAAGGAGTCGAGTGTATGACCAAGGCGCCGAGGTACACGGTTGATTCAAGAGTGCGGGGAGCGTTGGAGCTTCTTTACCACTCTTGACAAGTCTTGGCACATGCTTTGCACTCGGCCCGAAGAAAACTCCACTTAGGGTGCAGATCTCGTAACCATAAGCGCTATAGGTATAAGGGATAAGAGGCTGCGAAAACAAGCGCTGGCTTTGTTAAGACCTGGATGGGAGGAGCTAGTCTTGTATGGCCGATGTACGCCTCCTTGAAGGGGCAACCAGGGAGATGATAAGGCGGCACCCTCCATTAGGGAGCTGATAAGTGTCTTAAGACGCAAATGTCATGAGGCTTTATTTTCGTAAGAAAATCTAGGCTTGTCATATTTGTGCGATGATCACGAAGAGGCAATAATACAAAAGACAAAGATAAGACGAGATCAATGGGTCTTTACATGAAAGTGTAAAAACGTCCTGCGATTTCGTCGCAAGACGGCAATGTCATGGGGCTTTATGTTTGCAAGAATATTTAGTCTGTCATATTGTCGCAATAATGAGGGTAATTGGCAAAATAAGACCTTTAACTAGGAAGGCGAAATAAGACCACGCAAGAAAAATGATAAGGCAAGACCAATGGGTCATTACATGAAAATGTAAAGACGTCCTGCGATCTTGTCGCAATGACAAAATTCAACATAAACATTTTGAATGTAGGTAACCGAGATCTTTCATTGCAAGAAAGATTACATGATAAGCTTCATGAGCTTGAGAAAATGATTAAATGATAAACTTGCGAACATATACATGATAATGAGACTGAGGTAATGCAAATGCCGCACACTTGATATTATGATCATATTATCATGCGATACTAATAGTGCAGGAATAAGAAAAGATGAAGCACAAGTAAGAACATGCGAGGAACAATAAATACTCAAAGAGGAATACATATACTAGAGACAAAATCATAGAAATGACGAATGGAAGCGATATAAAGCTACATAAATTTTAGAGCGACAAAATGAGCTAAGTAACACAAACATTAGCTATATATTGCAGTAGATAAGAATTCTCATCATACAAGCATCATACTCGCATCATGAAAGCATCGCATAAGCATTTCATGGCATAAACATCACATACATTTCATAACATAATCATTACATAAGTATTATATTCGCACAAGTATTTTAAAAGCTTCGAGCACTATTTCACGAATGTGATTATTTCACAAGATAAGATAAGCGACCAAGAGATTATACTATCGCATGAGCACAAGAAATGAGACAGAGGCAAAATAAGAATGCAAAAACAATTCGCTCCATCAACACTTTCTCGCGAGGATTCTACCCTCAGATAAAGAACGAGAGGCAACTATGGATAACTAAGAAAACATTTTATGTTCTTCATCTTCTCGGCAAGAATCATTTCCAAAATGGACGTTCGCTAATGAACAACAAGAATCCTCATAAAAAATGGAGTAATAATTTCGCATGAATAGAGGCAATACTTATTTCTCGCATTCAAGGATGGATACCTCATATACTTCTTCAAGGATACTTCATACTTCATATACTTCTTCAAGGATACTTCATACTTCATATACTTTTAAGGATACTGATACTTCTTATATTTCAAGGGTTGATACTTATTTACTTCGCAGCTTGAACTTCGCAAAAGAATAGAGGCAAGTACGTACTTTTCAAGAAAAATATTCTTTCGCTCGTTCCTTCATCAACAAAAATCAAAGACTACTACAACAACGGATTTTTTTCTTAAAGATCGCTCTTCAAGCAATATTCAAGAAAAAAGAGGCAAGATGTAGGAGCAGAATCTCGCAACAACTATGTGCTAGCGAAATTGTGACTAATAAGAATTCGCGAATACTTCTCGCGAGTACTTAAAGAATTCACGCAACAAATGACATTAGCTTAAATATGAGAAAGTTGTGAAGATTCTGCAAGAGTTAAGAAGACTTGCGAAGAATAACATTTGTAGACCCTGCGAAATGTCGCAAGGTAAATCCGAAATTAAGGAAATATTAGTTGTACATGAGTGTCATCCACTATGTAATATCCTATATAAAGAGGAGAGCAGAGAGAGAAAGGGAGGATAATTTTGGTAAGAGAGAGGGGAGAGATTATTTTCGAGAGAGAAATATTTTGAAAGAGGAAAAAACTTTATTTTCTTTATCATCTTCTTCCCCTAAAATTAGATCTAGAGCTCTACAAAATATCCATTAATGGAGATTGTAAATGTAATTTTTATGTAACCTTAACAATCATAGTGAAGAACCATGGATGTAGATCACATTGATCGAACCATGTAAAAAATCCTTGTGTCAATTTATATTTCTAGCACTTATATTTTGAGATTTGGATGATTAATATGTTTAGATCTAGAAATTAGCATCAAGATATGATAAGGGGTGTGTTGTAGGATTTCCTGCAATTACATTTATAAACTCCTTGATGAATGCATTTAGCTTCGGCTATATGATTGCATCTAAATAAGATGATATGTGCTTTGTTTTGGTCATGAAATGTCTCTTTCGGAAATTTTATTAGATCGCGTTTTCGTACCTTTTGCCAATTTTATTGACAAAAGGGGGAGAATTAATATGTAGTTCACACTACAAATACATATGGTTTTCGGATCATTATGTAAGGGGGAGTGGTTTCCACGTGAGATGGAGTATTGACTAAGGGGGAGTGATACATATCACCATAGTATTGTTGTCGAAGTTGTGATGCAATTGAACTTTGATACTATATAATGATACTATGACACTATATAACAATGATTGAGAACTCTTGTTTTCTCAGCTACGGATTTTCAACAACGATGATGCTAAACTTACAACCTTTGGGATCATTGGAGTACTTGGAAGTGACGAAGATTTCGAGTAATGTTGAATATTAGGCATGTGGAATAGGAGCTACAAAAGTTAATTCATTTATTTTTGTATTCCATATGTATTGATAGTTTTGTCACTAAAATTGACAAAGGGGAGATTGTTAGAGCATTGCTCGGTTCGAACTCGCATGTGTTGCTATCTCAAGCATGTTTGTCAATGTTAGTGATCAAAACTATAAGTCTTGATTTCTAGTCTACAATAGCTAAATCTCATACTAGGATAGAAAGTGTAGTTGAGCTCAAGAACTCCATGGCGATCATCATGCAAGACGAATGACTACTCAAGGAACTGGTGGATCTTCATCGACTAAAAGGTATGTGGAGACTTGAACTTATCCATCACTCAAAATTCTATCTACTCTATCTCCTATTTTGAGAAAAAAAGTCGTTTTGCTATATAGACTTTGATTATACACATTTGCTATTTAGAGCCGAGTTTATCTCGCCTATCTATTTCTCGAAATATGTGTTGGTAAGCTTTGCTTTGGCCAAGTTCATCTTTACCTAGTGACGGAAGTCATGACACGTTTCAATCACTTTGGAAATTGCTTACTTTGACGGAATGTCCTCTAAGAATGTTTCAATGATTGAAATGAGAGTTTAGATCATATAACCAATGTTGGATATAAGCATTGTGTGGAAACACATATATGTATAAGTCATTTTTCCTTGAACCGAAGTTTGTGAACTTTGTTGATCAAGAGAACCGGAATCAGAGCAGTGAGCTAAGTCCGCGAACCCAGTCCGCGAACTGGCGGAAGTTCTCTTCCCGAGAAATTCTGCTGGAGTTTGAGAACTCCTTCCGGGAACTTAAGTCCGCGAACTAAGTTTGCGAACTTGAGTTGGTTATATCTAAAAACGATTTTTTGTGAACTCATTTATAAAAACTAAGGAATGCAAATTGCAAACCGTGGCTATATAGTTCATGAACCGATTTGGGTGAATCAAATCATTTTTGCTTCGATTGTGTCTTGTGTAGTTACATAAGATTTCCTTGCAATTGAGCAACTCTCTAACTAGTTCATTTGAGTCATTTGAACTAGTTATGGTGAAGAAGAATATGGTTGATATGAAAGTGCTCATATGGCTAACCATTTGGTTAACTATTGTTGAACCAACAAATGTTCATGTTTGGGTACGGTTATATAAACCCAAAATAGTACATTTCATTTGTGTGTAACAAGCTAAGTTTTCGATCCAACGGTTGAAATATATTAGCTTGAATCTAATCAGGTTTTCATCTAAAGGTGAATATTGAATGCTTTGTTACCAATCTAACATTGATTGCAAACCCTGATTTGAAAGACTATATAAGGCAGAACTTTAGCAACTGGGAAACCTAATCCCCACACCTTCCGTGTGATACTAGTTGTATTAGCTAGAGTCGATTCTCCTTTAACCTTAGGTTTTCTTCTTAAACCATGCTAACGACTTAAAGACATCATTGGGATTGTGAAGCCAGACCGATACTACTTTCTTGTAGTTGTGTGATCTGATCTTGCTGATTCTATCATTTTGAGTACAATCGTAACGATTGGCTTGAGATCTTTATCTCCGATAGGTAAGATAGAAAAGTAATCACAAACATCTTAGTCTCATCGTTTGTGATTCCACAATATCTTTTTTCGCTGCGTCGATTAGGATTATTGTGAGGTGATTGATAATACTAGGCTGTTCTTCGGGAATATAAGTTAGGGTTATCAATTGGTTCCTGTTCACCTTGATTTATCAAAATACGGAACAAAACTTGTAGGTAATTCTGTGGGAGACAGATTTATCTATTCTGTAGACTTTTCTGTGTCATACAGATTTGTTTATTAAAGTCTTCGACTTTGGGTCGTAGCAACTCTTAGTTGTGGGTGAGATCAGCTAAGGGAATCCAGTACGTAATATCCTGCTGGGATTAGAGACGTAAGGAGCGCAACTATACCTTGAATCAGTGTGAGATTGATTGGGGTTCAACTACAGTCCAGATCGAAGTTAGTTTTGTAGTAGGCTAGTGTCTGTAGCGGCTTAATACAGTATGGTGTTCAATCTGGACTAGGTCCCAGGGTTTTTCTGCATTTGCGGTTTCCTTGTTAACAAAATTCTGGTGTCTGTGTTATTTCTATTCCGCATTATATTTTGTTATATAATTAAAATATCACAGGTTGTGCGTTTGAATCATCAATTGGAAATCCGACCTTTGGTTGTTGATTGAAATTGATTGATCCTTGAACATTGGTCTTTGGTACCATTCAAGTGATTTCTCTTATATTCAATTAGACTCGCTGATTTCTATTTTCTTGAGAAAGAATTGAATCGAGAAAGAGAGATATAACTCTTTGATATAGTTTATTAAGATTGAGTCTAGTTGATTCTCTTGAAAGTATATTGGAGTTTGTCCATAGAGATTTCTAAGCGAAAGATTGGGTGTGGTTGTTGTACCCCCGCCTTTTCAAGTTCATCATCTTGATTTCTAACAACAGTGACACCTGCTTTCTTAGGCACCACTTGAACCGGCCTAACCCATTTGCTGTCAGAAATTGGATAAATTACCCCCATACTTAGTAATTTGAGGATCTCTTTCTTCACGACCTCCATCATTGGGGGGTTAATCCTATGCTGAGCATCACGTATATGCTTAAAATCATCTTCCATTAGGATTCTATGCATTCACATGGATGGACTAATGCCTTTAATATCAGCATTTGTCCAACCAATAGCCGTTTTGTGCTCTTTCAGAACCCTAAGCAAACGTTCTTCTTGTATTGGGGTGAGGTTGATTACCGGAAGTTCTTCTTTATCACCTAAGTACGCGTACTTTAAGCGGTCTGGAAGCGGCTTCAATTCAAGTTTAGGTGCCTGCACAATAGAAGGTAACAGAACCTCATTAGTTATGGGTAACGAAATATAATAAATATTACCCGTTTTTGATTCTTGTAGTGTTGTTAATGCACCACACATTTCCACCAGTTTTTTGGCTATCTCAACGTCCAGGTTCGGCTGTCCATGAACGTCAAAATTGATGCTATTCCGTAACACAACTCCAAGTTCATCTTCATTGCTCAAATCAAACATTTGTTGCGCTAACGAACTAATAACATCTATCGAAAAAGCGGAGTGCATATCACTAGGATAACGCATGGCCTCAAATATGTTGAAGCGAATGATATCTTTATCAAATTTCATAGTGAGTGAGCCATTATCAACATCAATCTTCATCTTTGCAGTTTTCATAAACAGTCTCCCAAGAAGTAACGAAGTATATGAACAATTATCTCCATTGTGCATATCCACAATGTAAAAATCAACCGGAAAGATTAACTGATTCACTTGAACTAACACGTCCTCCACGACTCCCTTAGGATATATATTGGACTTGTTAGCCAATTAAATAGTGATCTTTGCCTCTTTTAAAGGTCCGAGATTCAAATAATCATAAACATCGGCTGACACAACACTTATGGATGCTCACAAATCAAGCAAAGAATAGTCAAATCGTCGGTTACCAATGGTAACCGGTATCGTAAAACCGCCAGGATCTTCACACTTTGTAGGCATCTTCTTGAGTAACATAGTTGTAGCACTTTCTCCCACTTGAGTGATCTCATTAGCAATCAACGTATCCTTCCTTGTACACAAATTCTTCAAAACCTTGGCATACCTGGGTACGGTTCTGATGGCCTCAATAAATGGAATGTTGATGTGTATCTTGCTGAAAATATCCATGATTTCCTTATCTTGAGCTTGCTTCTTTGATTTGGCAAAACGACCAGGAAAATGAGGTGGTATAGTGAAACTGGGAACCGCGTCCTTAGGTTGGCCGGTTGAGGTTGGCTTTTCCTTTGGTACGGTTTCCGACTCCACTTCCTTCTCAATATCTTCACTGGGTACGCGTACTGTTCCTGTATCCAAATTAGAATCTACTACTTGTCTTCCACTCCTTAATGTTATCGCATTAACGTGTTCTCTTGGATTCACAAAAGGTTGTGATGTGATAGGTGCCTAAAACACCTAATTATAGTATCGGTTTCTTATATTCTTAATTGCTATTTTTCTTGTATTTTTGTATATTACGCTTTGTTTCCGTTTTATAGGTACATTGGAGTCATTTGACGCGAAAGAAGGCAAATAAGAGCTTAAAGCATTACTTAGAGACATTAGGCGTTGGCATAGTCGGAGCATACATAGATGTAGGCCTTTATTGCATATAGGAGTAAAATTACTGGAGCACTGGATAAATTCTCTTGGGCAGCCACTTCAGTTGAATAAGAAGATTTCTAGAGCACCAACACACGACCATTCTCTTCATATCAGTTCAGGTCACAATTGTTGACTGAACCAAGTTTTTCACCTTTCACCTTTCCACGACCAAGACCACTTCCAGTCCATCGCCGGCAAGCCATTTTTCTGATGGGTTTGTCTAGGGTCCAAGAGATCTGTGGTTGGTAACAACACATCACTATGTGATGGTTTGACGGAGGAAATACAGGGAAGGAAGTAGACTGTGACATGGATTATTGGCCGAGAGAAAACAGGGCGCAGAACTTCTTCTTACCGTTAGTATTGAAGATGAATAAAGTAGATTCAAGGGTGATTGAGGAGTTTATAGAGAATCAGAAGATGGGTTTGCATCGGATTGGAATTTGGTTGATTTATTGTGCCAAGAAAGTCAGTGAAGAAGACAACCTGTTGCCTTTTATTTATATTTTTGTTAAAGGGAGAGCAAAAAGCGATCTGAGGAGAGCAGAAATCGTGGTTGACTCGCTAACTCGAACCTATTTAATATTTTAATATGACTCGGACCAACTTACCCATACTAAATACACCCACTAACTTCTCAAAACTCGCCCCTTCTCCTAAAAACAACTCTACTGCCGGCAAATGAATTTTAGGTAAAACACCTCCATTAGAGTGTTGAACTCTACATCGTTCCTCGCAACAAATTGTATGTGGCTGATACAATCTTATTCAGAATTGTAATCTTTTACTTCATTTTTACCCAATTCCATTATAACACAGTACTAAGTACAAACGATCCCATTAGTCGATTTATAAAATACTTAAAGGCAGCAACACTAAAAACCATTTTAATTCATTTCGCAAATCAGTAGAAAATCCAACGATATATCCAAAATTGGAACCATCCAAAACAGAGTTAAGAGTAGAATCGAAAGAAACAATGTAAATTGATTATAAATGGATGGAATACAAAGTGTCAAAGACCTAATTTAGTTGTTATTGATTTCATATCACAATAATGATATATTCTATGATCTATTATGAATTCATCATCGTAAATGATGAAAGTCTTTAAGATTAGAATCAAAACTGAGTATTGTTCTCTATTTTAAATTAAATCTCTGGACATAAAATAAAACTATAGTATAAACCATATTTAGACTTTTTGATATATCAATTGTTATATGTCTGTTTTTTCATTTTGGCTTCTGCAACTTTTGTCGGTGTTCATTGTAGATGTCCATGGTGGAGTTGATTGGGAAACGGAATGATTGTAAGTAGTGTCTGGTATTAGGTTTATTTCATAGGGTTTGGTCTGAGTCAGGATAATATGTTGAATAGGCTCGAGGTAGCGAGTCAATCACGGTTTCTGCTCTCCTCGGATCACATTTTGCTCTCCCTTTAACAAAAATCTTGATTTATGATGAATGATGTGATTGAATGTGTGTTTCTGAGTTGAATGATTTAAACTGATGATCTGTGTATGAGAATGAATGCATTGCAGGGAAGGAGTTTGTGCAATCTTCAATATACAAGCAGTACATGTCCTTTATTAGTTTGCCAGATGCACTGCAGCTGTTTGACAGAAAGGCTGAACCAACACAAGCTTAGTTCCAGCAATGTGTATACAGGGTTGATTAGCCAAGATGTTTGAAGTTAATGATAATGCCAGTTTACTATCACCAAGCTAGCCACGGTTCATTAGCTGAGTGTAGTTGCAGGAAATCCTACACTACACACCTCACTCGAATTTGCTTATTCAATCCATTTGAAGATGAATAATAATGTGTTTTATTAATTGTTTTCTTGAAAGATTTATAAAGAAATGTAGAACAGAGCTAAAGAAATTACAATCACTCTTAATTTTCTCTTTCCTAATGACTTGCTTTTCAATTCGAAAAGACCTCTCCTACAACAGACTTACTCAACCCTTTATATAGGGTATTACATAGTGGATGACAGCTAAGCTGTCCTTTATTTTCGGGAATAACTCGCGAAGCGTCGCGAGTGTTATAAATGTTTTTCCTTGCGACACTCCTAAATCTCGCCAAGTCTTCACGCTTTTCTCATGTTCTGACTGTCGTCATCTATTACGTCATTTATTTACCTCCATGCGACTCCTTCGCGATGCAGTCGTTTATTAATCTCGCGAAGTATTGGTGTTGCGATATTCTGATCCTACATCTTGCCTCTTTTCATTGAATATTGCTTGGAGAGCGATTTTTAAGGAAAAATTTGTTACTGTGGTGATCTTTGACATTTGTTGATGAAGGAACGAGTGAAAGAATACTGGACTTGAAAAGTACGTACTTGCCTCTATTCTTTTGCGAAGTTCCAAATCTTTGCGAAGTGAACAAGAAGTAATATATTTTCAATTTTCCACAGAAATCTATTTCAATTTAATTCCTTGAATCTTGGGATGACCGTTTACACGTGTCTAAATTACTCCATTTTACCGGTATATTTAATGTTATCCTAGGTCACTCTTTTCTTCTATTTAAAGGAAAACCGCTGTAAAAAACATTCTTTCTCTTCTTTTCTATCTTCCTCATCGTCTGCAACTATTTCCTGCTATTCATCTTCATCGTCTTCTTTTTATTATCTTTCTGTTATCATTTTCATGGCATCCAGGTTCGTTAATTTCATTGATTTTGACTATTCTCTTGATTGATCTTCCTTATTGAAATTATTTCATCTTGATTCTATTCTTCTTTTGATGTTTCTTTCACCATTTTTGTTTCAGCAAGAATAAACCCAGTTCTAAGTTTACCGTGGTGAACCCTAACATCCCTACTGGTTCGCAACTAAAATCTTCTTCGCAATCAAGTCTCTCTTCAAAAAACGACTGCGAGTAGTAAGGTATTTTAGAAATATTTACTCCTTTAATAGCAATTTTATTGCCTCTGTTTCTCAATTGATTTATTATTCGCAGGATAATAAGAATGATGATAGATCTCCCAAAAGGCTTCGCCATAATAAACCTGATGCCTCTGCTGCTGCTCCTACTGTTTCCTTTTCGGGATTCAAGCATTCTACTTTCCCTACAGTATCTTCACAAGGCAAATCTCCTACTGTAGCGACCTCTTCGCAAGATAATGTACCATTCCCTACGATATCATCGCAGGATAAATCCATCCCTGAATTTTCTGTGAATGAAATTCTTCAGGACACGCCTCTTCCCACTTTTACTTTTACCTCGCCTCCACCTATTGATCAGGTTTCTCCAATCGGCGGTCTTATAACCATGGGTGACTCAACTTTTCCTTCTTCCTCTACTATTCCTTCTCCCTCAAAATCTATCTCTCTTAGCAAAGAAAATTTAGAAGGGATGGATATAGCTTTTAAAATTTTATCAGATACCCTGAATGATGTTAAAAAAGCCTCCATTAGATCCTACCAAATCTAGTGTTTTCGAATCTTTGGGTAAATTCTTTGGTTCCGATACGATATCGCGAGCATCCTTGGAACAAGAAATTAAGACCTTGAAAAATAGCCTTCATAATACTTCGCTGGATCGCGATAACCTTCGCAAGAAAAATGAAGAATTAAAAGGTATCTCTCCTCCCCCCCCCCCCCTTTCTTTTTTTTTTTTTTTTTTTTTTTTTTTTTTTTTTTTTGAAACTTGGTTCGCCTCTCAAGTTTTGCACCAGAAACGTAAGATGGAGATATATCAACTGGAATCTATTGTAGAAGAAACTCGAGTGGAAAGAGACGCTTGGATGGAGCAATATAATCGTTTAGATAATCTCCATACATTTTCTATGGATCAAATAAATAATCTTTCTCAAGAAAACATCTGCTTAGTTCAAAATCAAGAATTATTAAGTAATGAAGTGTCGCGTCTCTCATATGTTTTGAATAAATCTAATTTGGAGTTGGAAACCTTATCAGATGAAAATTGAACTTTATCGCAAGAGAAGCGAGCTTTATTGGATAAAGTGGCGATATCCTCGCAACAACTTGATGCTTGTAAAAGCATTGAATGAGCAAGAACAGTCTATCTCCTCTCTTGAAAACTAAACTTGAAGATTCTACCATTGAAAGAGATAAACTTATTCGAATAGAATAAATCTAAGTGTGAAAACCAACCAACTCAAGGATGATTATACCAAGTTAAAAGAATCCCATTCTTCTCTTGCAAATCAAAATAAGTTATTGATTTCTAACGAAAAGAGTTTGCGGTCGCGGTTAAAAGGTCTTGTCGGTGATGGTTTTGATAATGCCATGGAAAATTTGGGGAATAATTGCTTGGCCCTTACTCAATATCTTGTCTCGCAGAAGGAAGGTAGTCATAAAATTTGACTGCCTTTTCCATTATTTTTTCTTTTCTAATTTTCTATACCACTTTCCATCTTATAATTTTAATGTCTTTCTTTACTCCTGCAGAATCTGAGAAAAATCTTCACTCTTCTCTATCTACTTTGGAAGCGGCGCATGCTAAAGTTCGCAAGGAAAATGCAACTCTAGTTGCTTCCCTTGCCCAATCTCGCGACCGAGCCAGAAGGAGGTTTAACTACCTTAATCATCTTAAAGATATCCAGAGTAGAAATCAACAAAAAGCACTTCTTCGTCAATTTCCTCCCAAAGCAGAAGTTCTTGTGAATAATATCTTACTTTCTAAATCCCTTGATCCTGTCTATGTTGAACCATTGGATGTTGAAGATGATGAAGTACCCAACTCTCCTGACAGTGATTATGATTATGAAAGTTGCGAAGACCTCGCTAATAATGAAGTTATCAATAAGGAACCTTGCGAAAGAATTTATGATGAAAACCCTTCAATGGCGAGGTGAAGTCGACAAGATTGTTGAAGAATCTTTACCATCTCCTTCAGTGAGCAAGTTGATATAGAGAATTAAGTTTCTTTGTAACTTTGTTGAATTTTTCTTTTGATTGTAAAAGTACTAAGTCCGGTTTTGGATGAATTAGTTTCTATTTCTTTCTTATTATAAGAACTCATCTCGCCACCTTATTATGCAATTCCTTTATTTTCCATTAAGTCTTTTGTTGTAATCTTTCTTGCGATGAAAAGATTTCAATTGCCCATACTCAAAATGTTTAAAGATCTTTCTTGAATCTTTATTATCGCGACAAGATCGCAGGACGTCTTTACATTTGCACGTAATGACCCATTGATCTTGCCTTATCATTATTTGTGTGGTCTTATTTTGCCTTCCTAAGTAAAGGTCTTATTTTTCCACCCCTCATTGCGACAAGATCGCAGGCGTCTTTACATTTTCATGTAATGACCCATTGACCTTGTCTTATCATTTCTTAAGTATTTTTGCCTCTGCGGACATTATATTTGCGACAATATGACAGGTTTAAATGTTCTTGCGACCATAAATCCCGCGACATTGTCGTCTTTGCGACGAAATCGCAGGACGTTCTTACACTTTCATGTAAAAACCCATTGATCTCGTCTTACCCTTGCGTTAGTATTATTTCCTCTGCAGGGATCATTGCACAAATATGACAAGCCTAAATTCTCTTGCAAGAATAAAGCCTCATGACATTTGCGTCTTTTGACACTTATCGGCTCCTAATGGAGGGTGCCGCCCTTATCTTCTCCTTGGTTGCCCCTTCAAGGAGGCGTACATCGGCCATACAAGACTAGCTCCTCCCATCCGGTCTTAACAACAACCCGATTGTTTTCGCAGTCTCTTATCCCTTATACCTATAGGGCTTATGGTTACGAGACTACACCCTAAGTAGAGTTTTCTTCGGGCCGAGTGCAGCATGTGCCAAGACTTTTCAAGAGTGGTAAGGAAGTTCCATGCTCCCCGCACTCTTGACTCAACCGTGTACCTCGGCGCCTTGGTCATACACTGACTCCTTGGAAGAGACCCTCGGGCGTCCAACCGGTATAACCTTATATATATAGTTGGAAATCCAAGGTATCTCCCCCGGATAGGCTTTTATGGGCCCCAAATCTCCATGACCCAGGTTTCAGGAGCGGTGTAACCTTCCACCTGAGCCATGTTAAGAGATTCCCCCTTATATGACGTACTTTAGGTCTTACATTTGCCTCTTGCGAAATATCATTCGCGAACTAGGGTGTACGCCATAAAGGTTTGTCCCATTCACTCACTCATTCATTTTTGTCAATTCATTCAAGCGTTCATTCTGTTTGCGAGGTCATCGCACAATTTTGCTTTATTTCCTTTGATCTCGCAATCGATACGTCGCGAAAACATTACATCACAAAGCTCGTTCCATTTCTTCCATCTTCTATGGGTAATATTTCTTAAGATATAACCTATTCCACGGCCTATCTAGTTTTTGCCCTACATCTTTGCCTTCAGGATCCATTAATCTATATGCCCCCGTACCAACTATCTCCTTGATGATATAAGGTCCATCCCATTTTCTTGCCGACTTGCCACCATTTTCTCGGCCGATATATAGGTGTTTCTCGCAGCACCAAGTCACCTGGCTGAAATTCACGTATCTTGACACGCTTGTTATATTCTCTTGCCAATCTTCGCTGGTAATTCTCCATATCTTTGTAGTGCTCTCTCTTTTTTCTTCTAATTCATCTAACTTGATTAAGATATTACCCGCACCGAGATTTTTCTCCCAAGCTTCTTTCTTTGTAGTTGGAATCTTAACTTCGTCAAAGTACAGCTTCAACCCCATATGTTAAACAAAAGGGGACATGCCTGTAGCTTCTCTTCTAGTTGTATTATAAGCCCATACCGCATTGGGTACTTGTTCGCACCATCCTTTATTGTATCCTTCCAATTTTTTTTCTTCAATATATCTGCTATTGTTTTGTTTGTCGCCTCTGCCACCATTAGCTCAACGGGTATAGAGGAGTTGATTTCCCACACCGTATCGAAATGCATTAAGTAGCAATTCTATATTTTTTCCTTCAAACTGCTTCCCATTGTCGGATACCAACCAGTCTTTGGAACCCCAAATCTGCATATAATGTTCTCAAATATGAAAGTAAAAACATCCTTATCACGAATATGTTGTACCGCTTTCACCTCTGCCCATTTTGTGAAATAATCTGTAGCGACGATTAAATATCTTCTCATCCCCGATCCTGGTAAAAATGGTCCTACGATGTCTAATCCCCACTTTCCAAATGGCCAAACACTTGTTGAAGAATTTAACGGAGCTCCTGGTGCATGTATTTTCTTCCCATGCCTTTGGCAATCCTCGCAACGCCTTGACACTTGTTTCGCGTCCTCATGCATATATGGCCAATAATAACCCTGCATTTTTGCTTTATATGCTAAAGATCTTCCTCCGCTGTGATTACCAGCATCCCCACTATGCAACATCTTTAATATGATTTCCCCTTCCTTTCTTGTTAAACATCTAAGTGAAGGCCCGTTAAAAGATCGTCGGTATAGTACTCCATCTCTTAATTCATAATTTGTTGCACGGCTTTTCAATTTGTGTGTCTCCAATCTATTTCTTGGTGTTTCTCCTGTCATCAAATATGCATGAAGCTCCGCTCTCAATCTTCTTCGCAGAGTGTTTGTGTTCCATCTTCTACTACCATTACATCGGTTTCTTGTTCTTCTTCTTTGTCAATTGACGGCATCAAAAGTGTTTGTATTTTAATATTTCTCGCAACCGGATCTGTCATCATACTTGATATAAAGGCAAAAGCGTCTGCCCAGCCTATTATTTCTCCTTGATATATGTCTCCACTTTATTCTTGGTATCTGCGTCGACAACTCGTCAACAAGTTTCTTATATTTTGCAAAGACAATTCGTTTATAGCATATTCTTCTTTTATCCGGGAGAATTGCCAATTGTGAATCACTAGTAATCCTTACATTCTCCAGCTTCATTTCTATTGCAAATCGCAAAGCATGTATTATAGCTTCATATTCTGTTTCATTATTTGTTGATGCAAACTCCAATCGCGAAAGAAAGAGCTATTTTATTACCCTCTGGCGATATCACAACAATTCCTATTCCATTTCCTTCTCCATTTGATGACACATCTACTAGTATTTCCCATCTACTTGGTTCCGTTAACAAATCTTTCGGATCTCCATGTTCTTCCTCTATATCCATCATTTCTTCTACTGATTCATCCTCTTCTAAAGGAAATTCTGCCAGAAAATCTGCGACAACCTGTGATTTTGGCGAAGATAGTATTTCATATTTGAGTTTGCAATGACTTATTTGAGCATTCCATCTCTCAACTCTTCCCGACCTCTTTGAATTCTTCATCACTGATTCTATTGGTACTTTTGTCACCACTTTGACAACATGTGCTTGAAAATATATACGGAGCTTAAATGTTGCATAAACTAATGCCAAGATTAGTTTTTCAATTTTTGAGTAATTCTGTTGAAAGTTTTGCTGATGTAATAAATTGGTTTTTCTACTCCCGCGTCCACTCGCAGTAACACTGCACTTAACGCATGCGAGGTTGTCGCGAGATAGATCAACAATTCTTCTCCTTCTTCTGCTTTTTGCAAAATTGATATATCCATTAAATGTTCCTTTATTCCTTGCAAGGCTTTCTCGCACTCATCTGTCCATTTAAACTTCGACCCCTTTCTAAGGATATTGAAAAAGTACTTGCATTTGTCAGATGATCGCGAGATGAACCTCCCTAGCGAAGCTAACAACCCATTTAACTTTTGAACATCTTTTATTGTCGCCGGTGTTGGCATATCGCGAACTGCTTGTACTTTTTCTGGGTCGACTTGAATTCCTTCTTTGGATACAATATACCCTAAAATTTTTCCAGAGGCGACTCCAAAAGTGCATTTTTCTCAGGTTTACTTTGATATTAAATTGCCTCATTTGTTCAAAAATTTCTTTCAAATCCCGTACGTGGTCTTTTGCTTTTCTACTTTTTATTAACATATCATCTACGTATACCTCTAACGTTTTATGTATCCATCTCGCGAACACCTTCTCCACCATCCTTTGGTATGTCGCACCGGCATTTCGCAGACCAAATGGCATTTTTGTATAACAGTACAATCCTCTTGGAGCAAAGAAAGCAGTATGTTCTTGGTCTTCTTCGGCGAGAGGAATTTGATTATAACCCTTGTATCCATCAAGAGAAGATATCCTTTCGTTTCCTGCCGCTGCTTCAACCAATTGCGGAATATCTGGTAACGGGAAACTATCTTTAGGACAAGCTTTATTTAGATCAGTAAAGTCTATACAAATTCTTATTCCTTTTTTCTTCTTTGGAACTATAACCATATTTGCTATCCATTCGGGATATTTTGCTTGTCTAATAATTCCTGCGTCCAACATTTTCTGCAATTCTTCTTCTATTTGAGGATGATATGCTGTCGCGATCTTTCTAATTCTTTGTTTAAAGGGTTTTACATTCTTGTCGATTTCCAATTTATGGCAAGCCACAGATGGATCTATACCAGGCATTTCATCCATATCCCATGCGAAAATGTCTTTGTAATCTCGCAACAACTCAACAGTTCTTTTCTCTTCATCCGCTTCCATTTTAGTCCCAATTTTTAAGATTTTAGGCTCCTCCTCGGTTCCAATATTCAATTCTTTTTTTTGTTCTGCTGCGACATAGCTAGACTTCGGCTCTCCCATAGGAGTTGGTCCTCTCATTTCCTTCGCGAACTCACTCCCCTTTTCCATGATTTCGCCAGGTATTCCTTTTCCCTCTTTTGCTCTTATCATGTAAATTCTAAACTCTTCTTCTTTCTTAGCTGCTTTTATCATCTTTCTGCGATCTTTTCGCTTCTTCACTTGCTCTTCATAATGCTTTACCTCGATTCGATGATATATTCTTCCTTTATCAATATCTCCTCTGATCTCACCAATTCCACTCGGCATAGGAAATTTGATACACTGATGGAGTGTTGACGCTACCGCCTTAATTGCATGTACCCAAGGTCTCCCTAACAATATGTGGTACGGCGATTCCATATCCACTATACTTAATGTTACTTGTGTTTCAATTTCTCCAAGTAAAATTCGTAATTTTATCTCCCCTTTAGGTATTGTTATAGATTTTCCAAAACCATGAATATAATATCTGGGAGAACTCATTTCTTCATCTTCATATCCTAATTTTTTGTATGTATGGTAAAACATGATACTCACCAAACTCCCTGTATCCACCAAAGTTCTGTTTATTTCCCATTCTTCCGCTGCTTTCGCTGATTCTTCTCTTTTTCTGCTTGCATTTATTGTAATCACTAGTGGAGATATATGATTCAAACTTTCTCTAGGTATTTCTGCAGCTGTGAACGTTATTTTCTGCTTTTCCCATTCCTTCAAAGACGATGTCTTCTCCTCATCTATAATCTTCTTTCCTTCAAAATCTCGTTTATGTATCCTTCCTCTAATATTTTCGTGGAATTCATTAACCTTTGCTTTTGTAATTGAATTGTATTCCATATCTTCATTATGTTCCTTACTTCTTAACTCCTCAATCCCATCTGACTTAACATTTTCCTTTCTCATTTTCTTGATTTAAACGATTTTAATTGTACTCTTCGATCTTCAATCTTGTTCAGTCCCCTGTTTCTAGCGCATATGTAGTTGCAGGAAATCCTACACTACACACCTCACTCGAATTTGCTTATTCAATCCATTTGAAGATGAATAATAATGTGTTTTATTAATTGTTTTCTTGAAAGATTTACAAAGAAATGTAGAACAGAGCTAAAGAAATTACAATCACTCTTAACTTTCTCTCTCCTAATGACTTGCTTTTCAATTCGAAAAGACCTCTCCTACAACAGACTTACTCAACCCTTTATATAGGGTATTACATAGTGGATGACAGCTAAGCTGTCCTTTATTTTCGGGAATAACTCCCGAAGCGTCGCGAGTGTTATAAATGTTTTTCCTTGCGACACTCCTAAATCTCTCCAAGTCTTCACGCTTTTCTCATGTTCTGACTGTCGTCATCTATTACGTCATTTATTTACCTCCATGCGACTCCTTCGCGATGCGGTCGTTTATTAATCTCGCGAAGTATTGGTGTTGCGATATTCTGATCCTACACTGAGTACAAGGGTTGGGATCCGATTCATGGACTGAGCAGGCAGAGTTGTTCGAGATTGTGCTGGAGTTGTGACTGTTGCTGCCATTAGTTGCAGTTCTGGCAGCGAGATAGTTGGGAGGAGCCACCACTATGTGCAGTATTAGCCATGGGTTTGCTGGAAGAAGTGGCTCCAGTTTTAGGTTGCAGTTCAAGCGCAACAGCTGAGGTGTTGCCGCAATTTAGAATGGGTTAAGACTGGATTTTGAATACAAGGCACATTGGATCTATTTTGGCAGCAAGAAAACGTTCAATTGTGAATGAACGGAAGAGATTGAGGTGAGTTAAACTTCTCAATGGTTTGAGTATTAGATTGGCCGACAAGACAGGGAAGAAAAGAAAGTAGTTTTTGCCGTCGGTATCAAAGTGATGGAAGGTAAAGACTCAGGTGCGTTTTTAGAGTTCAGCAAGATTAGGAAACTGAGTTTTACTCGGATCTGGGAATTGCGGGACCTTGAGCTATAAAAGGAGATGAAAACACCCATAGAAAAAGATCCCGATACCCCCTTCACAATTGCGTTCATCTCCATCAGAGAAGAGCTTTTGCTCCTCTCCAACCAGTTTTGTACCACCTGCATATAACCATCTCCCCCATCATCCACAACATAGCATACCATCAATGCACCTGCATCCAGTTCACCACCTTCGCATCTCCATCCATCTACATAATCACTATCACATGCATATCCCCTTAACAACACCATCTTCGCACCACCAATTCCTACACCATCAGTTTGCGACATACTACTTCACCACCAACAGTCCATTCCCACCTTGCAGTCGCAATACATCCATCATCAGCTATTTGAGAAGGGGTCACTGCCATATTACCTCCAGTTCATATAATCAAGATGATAAGAAACTGGACCTGAACCTTACTCGTTGGTACCAACAGCAAGGAGCAGTAGCGCAACATAGAAGAAGGCCACTGGCAGTTTGGTGCTGTTATGGTTTGATTTCGAATATCTTCTGTTTTACAAATTTCTTTCTCATTGATTTTTATTGCCATGAACTCTAGTAGATAATTTCTTATTTGGTTAGGGTTATTTTGAAGCTATGTCACTTGTTCTTGATAATTTATTCAAGTTTGATCTTTCTTTTGAATATTGTTTTATTGCTTGTCTTTACCGCGTTTATGACCATGAGTTTTTTTCAAGTTGTTTGAGTGGCCAATCAAATAGCTTGTTTGCAATTAAAGCTAGATTTTAGTACCGTAATCCGTAATTATTATGGTAATATAATCATAAGTAGTGGAACATCAACGTTGCAATGGGATGTTGTGGATTTTGATGTGTATTTGACAATCCTAAGTTAACATGTCGAACTTACGAGCATGTGGTTAGGATCAATTCGACTCATAGAACATATCGGTTAGTTAAGTTACACTAAAGAGCTTATTCAAAGTGGCTTGATTGACTAGAAACGAGTAGAGAAATTATTCTACGAAGTGACTTTGGAGTTTAATGGACTTGTTGAACTTAAAACTTGTCTAGGATTGTTAGTAAACGTATTTTGAAGAAGATTCATGTTCACTAGTGGAGAAAGAACCCCTAATCATCCTCATCCTCATTGTTCACATTCATATTTGTTTTGTAGTTTTTGCATTATTCATATTTTCAGAAATTAAATCGACAACTTTAGCTCAATTCTCCCTTAGGAACGAACCTGCTTATCCGTATACTACTAGTTAGTTTAAAGAAGAGTAAGGAATATATCTTTTGTTAGTTTGACACCTCATCAAAATTGGCGTCGTGCCAGGGAGCAGTCGGTAGTTTGAGTTGTTATTTAATTTTCTATTTTTGCATTTATTTTTCATTATAAGCTTTTATTAATTTGTTTCTTTTAGAATCTTTTTTTCAGGTACAATAAATAATTCTTTGGGTGTGTGCACAATTGGGAACAAGAGGTAAGTCTCTAAACGAGTTGTGTGCATAAGTTTTTAAGATGTATCCTTTTGGGAACAACATATATGGTTCACAAGACCATGCATATTATGGTCATAGTTCTGATTTTCAATCTCACTCTTACAATAACTTCCAACCATATGTGGGATATAATCAAAACCAATCTTTTGGCTATGATGACTATTCTACGAAACCTTGTGATTATTCTCATAAATCGCAGCAAACTTTTGGTGGTTATGTTAGTGAAAAATCACAAGGATGGGGGATAGTTATACTTCTCATACGTTTCAATCTAGTTTCTTGCAGATGCCTAATGAATTCATGGATTTGCAACGTACATGGAACCAGATTAACTCAACTCCCAACATGCAGATTTTCGTACCAAGTGAAACATATGATAGTGTATTTAGACCTGTTCCGGATCGTACTTATGATGTTTCACCCATTCAATGGGAAGAGACGTGGTCTAAAGAACCTATTGTGAATAGTAGCAGGAAACGTGTTAACATAAAGAAACTCTTTAGACAATATGAGCAGTTGGAAGAAGAGGTAGCAACAGAAGAGACTCTTCA
Source organism: Papaver armeniacum (assembly GCA_023531295.1). Taxonomy (NCBI): domain Eukaryota; kingdom Viridiplantae; phylum Streptophyta; class Magnoliopsida; order Ranunculales; family Papaveraceae; genus Papaver; species Papaver armeniacum. The sequence continues at coordinate 20,735 of JAJJWW010018583.1, read as the reverse complement.
AGCAATTTCTAGGGCCATACATATGGAGGTTAACCGCCATGTGGATAATGGAGAAGATCCCCAAGAAGAAGATTCCGAGGATGATGAACCCTTGGAAAATATTGATAATGATGGTGCTACTAGCTCAACTCATGATCATAATGATCATTCTCCTATTCAAAAGGAAAATGTTGAGTCTATAAACACTACAATTATTGATGGTAAGACTTATGTTGTGTATGAGAGCGATGACGATTATGACTTCTTTGTGCATCCTACCCAAAATCCAGAGATAGTCAATAATAAAGAACGTAAGGATTACGATGATTTGCTTGGAGAAGATTTTGATTTCTTTTCCGATGAGGAGGACTTGGTTATAGAAGAAACCAGTGAATGTCTTACCAATAGTTTGAGTGAGAATGATGATGTAAGAACGGAATTATCCAGCAGTACCGAGGATCCGGTAATACATGAGGTTGTGCAAGGTTTGTATAACCCTTTACATGAATCTCTATCTAATGATGATCCTCCCAAACTTGAAGTAGTTTCTCATAGAGTTGTTAACCCGACTTTTAGGAAGATACCTCATTTAGGGCTGGAATTATGTGCTTCAAAAATATTATCTGAATTTCTTGCTTCTAAGTATCCACCATATGTGTTTGAGTCTAACACCATGCAGGTTTTCCAAGAGGAACCAATATAAGTTCCATCCAGTTATGCTTTGTATACACTTCCGAGTGTAGAAAAGACTAAGTCCGGGGGTAACTCTTTTGAGACGATAGTTTCACTTCTGTCACCATTTGCTAATATTCATGTGAAGCTATTGTTATATATGCAGATTATTATATGGGTAGACCCCCAAATTTTCAGATTATTGATATTTTGGATGCTACTCGTATGCGTCAATTAGGTGAACAATTCCAATTCTTACTTTCTTGTCTTTTTCAAGTATTCCTCTTATTCTTTTTGCAATGGTTTGAAACATTGATGACACTGTTTGATTTAGTGTGGGGGTAAGGTTCTAAAAAAAATTGACGTATACAAATTTCCAACTTATAGAGATTTTAGAGTCACTAGCATACTTTTAGGTATGTTTACATAGAGATTTCTGACCGACATAACTTAACTTGGAAGTGTTAGGGAACTACGTTCGGATTTCTTACTTGTTAGAGTGTTAAATAATAGATTTAACCATGCCGATGATGCAAATGAGGAGCAGGGGGAAATGCATTATTAGAGTTGCTGATCAATCATTAGTGGAGACTACCTATTTTCATATCAACCGAGGCACCAAACCAAAAATTCTTTGTAGATGACTAAAGAGCTTTCTTTTGAGTGTGTGTCACCGTACGTTAGTTCCGGGTAGAATAGTGAGCTACCCTACTTCACAGCATTTTCAGCACTATTTTTGATCTCTTGGGTGCTAATTTTGTCAATCATGAGGGTGACGTCTATAGATGAAAGCCTCCTTCTTGTAGTTTGATTTGAAGTTAGCACCATTCTCTGGACAACAACAGATCCATAGAAACACACATCATCATCAACAAGGGAGCGACATCAAAATCTACAAGGAAAGTTGAAGACGTTAAGGTTTACAAGCAACAATACAAGGAAGAGCACATTTCATATCCAAGTAAAACAACATACAATGAGCAGATCTTTACATATATGTTGAGGACTTACAATACAATGAGCATACTGTTATATCCAAGTATGAAGACTTATTTTCAAATGCGAAGATTATCAAAAGATGAGAATTATTAAAGTTTATGATACGAGACAATACAAGTTGTGAAGAATCAAGCGGTAAAGTACTTCTCCTACGACCATGGTTTTATTATTTTGGTTGTTTTCACTTTGTATTATTTTTCTTCTCCTAGCGTTTGCTATTCAAAAAAGGCTTGCGGCGCAGCTTATTGCTCGCTTGCCTGCTATGTTGTTTTCATTTTTTATATTTGTATATTTTCTTTTGAATTCAAATGTTCATATCTTGGACAAATAAAAAAAAATGAAAAAAATAAAAGAAAAAAAAAGTTGAAAAGAAAAAAAAATGAGAAAAAAATGAGACGAGAAAAATTTATTATTGTTTTTAGTTTTTATTTATTTAATAAGCCGTGGGGGAGGAAAAATATATCAAGAAGTTTTAAGCGGCAAGGATTTTAAGACAAAGAGTTACAAATTGTCAAGGATCTACTGATAGGTGTTATAAACACCTTAATTATTATCTATTGTTTATGCTTTCTTTGTGAGTTTTCTTGTAAAATATGTATCTTATGATTTCTTTTGAGTTTATTAGGTGCAATGGAGTCTTTATGAGCAAAAGAAGGATAAAACGTTCATTTGGAGCGTAAAAGGCAAAGAGGTCAATTCACATGGGAGCTATACTTGGAGCGGGCTAAGGTGCACGAGAAGGAGGTGAAAATAAATTGTCAGTTCCTCAAAACAGACTGTTGAGTTGAGGAAAGAAGTTATCATTCTTTGGTACCTCTTATCTACTCTCCTTGGGTGGAAATATCAACTTCCATTCTAACACAAGACCTAAGAGCATCTCCAATGAGAGGATGTGATGTTCCTCTTTTCACGGATTAAGCTATTTTTTCCAAAAAAACATCTCCAACGGGAACTTAAAAGGAGGATGTGAAGCTTACATGGCAGTCGGTTGCTAATACATCCTCTAGCCCATCCTCTTGTTTTAGAGGATCTGTTAGAGGATTTAGACAATAAAATTCCCTAGTATTTAGCAAAAATAAAACTCCCTGTGCATGAACATATGACAACTGTAAAATTACTTCTTCACAATTGTAGACGGTTGGAGATGATAAACTTGAACTTCCTAAAACCAAGGAAAGTTTCAATGAAAAAGAGCAATTTTACCCATCCGAATATGAAGGAAACGGATGTCCCGTTGGAGATGCTCTAAGAATCAGAGGAGCAATGATTTCTCTTATCATTAGCCTTCCTTTCTTTCACTATACCCGAATTCAGAAATTCAGAGAAGAGATGAATTAATGGCGGCTGGCAGAGGAAATGAAGATTCAGAGAGATTGTTGTTCTTTGTGAAGCCGATCTTTGAATCAAGTTCGAAGCAGGAGATCAAATTGAATCTGAGGTGGTGTAGAGGGTTTGAACTAGATCGAGAAGAAGTTAGATGGGTCTTGAATCTAGTAGCCTCTATAACAAGATCGAGAGGAAGATGTTGATTTTCATGGGTTGAGCTTTGAAGATTTGAATCTAGAACACAAAATCGAGAACACCCCTTACTCGAAGTTAGATGGATCAAGTATTTATTGATTGAATCTTGAATCTTAGTTAGCCTTCCAAAAAGATCTCTCCTTTTGGTGACTATTTAGCCCTTTAGATCGTGGATGAGGAAGATTTATTTTCGTTGATTTTTCACTGGGTTGATGATGGTCGTTATTCATTGTCGTTTATTTTAGCTCTCGCGATCGCTCGCGACGATCGATGAAGATTTCTTGCCTCTTTTTCCTTGAATATGGCTTGACAAGCGATCTTTAAGAAAAATCTATTGTGGTAGCGATTTTTTGACTTTTGTTGATGGAGGAACGAGCAAAAGAATACACAAAATGAAGAAATTCTTTGAGATGTATATTTAGTATCGTCTCTGGGATTATTAATGTCTTTCTGACACGTCTCTTTCAACCGTTTATTCTTGACCGTTCATGTCTCTTCTCGCATTAAATGACCTCGTTTTTCTCGAGGATCTTTTTCCCTATATATAGTTCTCTTTTCCCTCCTTTTCATCCTTTAGTTTCTCTCTCGCAACTTTTCTTTGATTCTCTCCTTCCGCAATTTGCGCTCCTGCAGCAAATCTTTTCTTCGTTCTTCCTAGAAACCTTTAACCTCCCATCCATTCCCAAATAATGATTAGTCGTGCATACAAAGGATGAAGTTCACCGTAAGTTGCTCGAGAAGGGTTTCACTCTATCAACCATTCCCGATCAAGAACCTTCATCTACTCTTTCTCGCAAAGTTATTTTAGATCATCATGTGATGATCAAAGATTATAGTCGCTAGCCTTCCCATTCCCTTTGTACGATCCTCGAGATGCCTTTATTTTATGAAATCTTGGCCCATTTCTCTCGGGCTGTTTATCAATTGGATTCGATGAAATCAAGGATCTTTATACCCTACTTAGCATTAGACACCCGGGACTTGGAAATAGGCTATTTGAAGTACACAATATTAGGTTGATAAAGATGCATGTTCGCACCATTTTAAATGGCCCTTACTAGATGAGGACATCCTTGGGAATTCAAATGGCATAAGGATAAAGAGGTATGTTTTCTACTTCAAATCTTGCTTTCGTAATTTTCTTTTATATTTCTTTGAGTTTGTGAAGTTTTCAGATCACCAAATTGAAAGAAAATACAAGATATCCGCTGAGAAGTACCCTGACAATTTCGATCGCTTACGGATGAAGTAAGAGACATTTCCTTTGTTATTTGAAACAATATTGTTGCCTCCGTTTCTTATCTTTAACCGTATGCTTGGGGTTGATGTTAAGGGCAAACCGATTCGCAAGAATAAATCTTCTCTCGCTCCATTAACTGGCGAAAGATTCAATCTTCTTCTCGCCTTGCTACGAATCTTCGATAAAGATGACCATGATTCGAATTTTTCTCTCGCTAAAGAGATTCCATTGGCCTAATTCTCCTATGGATCTAAGTTATCTAGATATTCTCGAGACTCTTTCCAAGGAATGGGAGATGCTCCCCGGGCTTCCCTTTGCGGGACTCTCGCAAATGTGTGTAATGCTGCTTTACTAGAAGGCAATGATTCTTTCAATGGAGCTTCTAGAGTCGTGTCTCCTGACTTGTTGAATGCACTTGGATCTTTGGTGCGTATGCAGTCACATTTCCCTTTTTAAACTTTTAAATATATGTATATTAATGATTTTTCTATCTTCTTTTATAGGTTGGAAGAACTTCCTTTGTAGTTGCCTCTGATCTCGAGAGAAGACGCAACAATCTTGAGTGGAAGAATTCGCAATTGAGCAAGAAGATTCGAGAATTAGAGACCGAAGCCTGCGTCATCTCGCGATAAAGATGAGAGAATTCAAAAGTTAAATATCAACTTGACTCTCAAAGGGATAGGGTGTCCACTCTTCGAACGCTAATCGAAGGCAACTTTATGGTATAAGATTTTTCCTTCTTTTATTATTTCTATCTTATCGGTACGCATATTGCTACCTAACTTATTACCTTCGAGATGTATATAATCTCTCCGATGAGGCTATTCTTCTCCATACATTTCCGAACCTATGGATAATGACCTTTTTTCTCGCTCACACTTAATCAATCTCTAAGTAGTTCCTCAAATAAAACTAACCTCCTTTCATTAAAGGATCTTCAATCCAAATATCATCTCTTAGAGATCGAACACGATCTAGTTTGAATTTAACCAATCGCTTTAAACGAATGTATCTTTGATTCTATCAAGGTTTTAAGGAAGAAAATTAGTAATCTTATAGATGAGAACGATCGCATTACTAACGGAGGTGAAAGAATTCCACAAATCTCTTCTCGGTGTGCATTGAACGGATGAACTCCTTCATCGAATACCATGAGCGAGAAGAGCAAGTTCGCTCTTCTTCTTGTTAATAGTGATGATGAATTCAAGTTTTAGATAATGCCAGAATAACCTAGGTGTTGACGTTAGTCTTCACGCCGAGCATACTTCCTTGATTAAAGATATGATATCTAATAGAGAAGGTTACTTATTACACTCCATCGTTTCTACTTCAGTAGTATTGCTTATGTAAATTATTAACTTGTTGTTACTTATTTTGAGAATCGAGAAGAGGCTTCGACTTGAATCTGAAAAAGAACAACTGAATTTTCCAACGAAAATTGAAGAACTCGAAACGAAAAACAACAAACTCGCAAGAGTCTCTCCTTCCGTAATAACAAGTATTCCAAGTTGAAGAAACAATTTGAAACGTGGCGAATTTTAGTAATGATGCGATTCGTTTCGCAATGGAGCCATGGAGTATGTTTGTAATGACCACAAAATCCCTCTTCATTCATATCCCCGGCTCCTCGAAAGGTTCCCGAGAATCTGCTGTCTCGGATGTTTAGATAGTGAGGCTGGCGATGAAAATAATAGAACTGAAGAATCAGATGAAGGAGAAGAATCACCAAAGAGATAACTCTTTTTGTTTCTTTCGCTGCCTGTAATATCTGTATATTTCTGTATCTTTATTGTAGTGTACTTCTTGGATTTTTCCCCTTTTTTGGCAGTTCTTCCTTGTAATATAATTGGCTAATATTATTGATGCATAATTCTTTCATCAGAAGATGAATAACAATATTCCATCTTTTCCATTCCCATACTTGCCTCTGTTATTTATCTTCAGATGGAAGATTTTAGTTGTCCTCATGTATGTGGTTGAATAAAAACTTTATTGTTATTGAAATGTATTGTTGCGACTTGTGGCAGGTTTCTTCATAAATCAAGAATTCTACTTGCATTGCCTTATCTTCATAAATGTATTTTATCTCTTCTCATTGAAAGTAAGGGCCCATTGACCCCGCCTTATCATTTTTGTGTGGTCTTCCGAGTTAGACCTCCCTAATTAGAGGTCTTCCCAACCTTTCATTGCGACAAAATCGCAGGACGTCTTTACACTTGCATGTAAAGACCCATTGATCTTGCCTTATCATTTTCCAAGTATTTTTGCCTCTCATAGATGTTTTAGTTGCACAATATGACAGATATCCTTGCAACATAAAGCCCCATGACATTGCTCGTGCGACGAAATCGCAGGACGTCCGTACACTTTTCGTGTAAAGACCCATTGATCTCGCCTTACCCTCGCGTTAGTATTATTGCCTCAGGATCATTGCACAAATATGACGAGCCTAAATTTTCTTCTTGAAACATAGCATTATGACATTTGCATACTCGTTTTGACACTCCCCCTATTGGAGAGCGTCGCCACTTATCATCTCCCCCTGTTGCCCCTTCAAGGAGGCGAAACATCGGCCATACAAGACTAGCTCCTCCCATCCGGTCTTAACAACAACCAGTTTGTGACCTCTTATCCCTTATACCTATATGGTTTATGGTTACGAGACTGCACCCTAAGTGGAGTTTTCTTCGGCGAGTGCAACATATGCCAAGACTTGCCAAGAATGGCTGTGTGGGTTCATCCATCCCGGCACTCGTTCAAGATTGAGCATACACCGACTCCTTGGAAGAGACCCTCGGTCGCCCAACCAGGTATAACCTACATATATAGTTGGGAATCCAAGGTATCTCCCGGATAGGTTTCATGGGCCCCAATTTCCATGACTCGAAGCTTCGGGGAGCGGTAACCTTCCCCCTGAGCCATGTTGAGATTTAGGTCTTACATTTGCCTCTTACGAAATGTTATTCCAACTGGGGTGTACGCCATAAAGGTTCGTCCCCTTCTTTTACTCATTCATGTTTGTTAAATCATTCAATCATTCATGTTTCATTATTTTTGATATTTGTTTGCAGATATTCGCAAAATTCCCTTTCATTTGTTGTGCTTTCATTTAGCCGAATTCTCATATATTCTTGATCACGAGATTCTCGTCGCATCATTACTTCAATTGCTGATCTTTCTATTGATTATTCACTTTTATGCCTTTTGCTCTTCATACCTTCGCTTCGTTGTTATCATCCCGATATTCAAATGTCTCTAGGCATTCTCCTCGCGAGATATGTTCACCTTACTTCTATAGATCCACCATCAATTTTTCTTTCTCTGTTTCTCACATGTTGCTTCCAACCTTTTCTTTTGGTATTTCTTTCTTGTGACTTTCTACATCGACCTCATGACATTGTTGCGACTCCTTCCAATCTCCCCTTTGTGTCTTTGTTGTAATGTATTTGATGTAGGAAATGGATGTGCAGCTAAGAATGGGATGATTTGGAGATGTTACTGGTCTTCATTGTTGTTGCCAGAGGAAGTTGGTGTGTGCAGAGTGTGTTGCTGGGAATATCTACAAGAAGGTATTGGCTTGGGAAAGTAAAGCAGCTGGAGTTGTGTAACTGCAGTCAGTCCATGGTGGTTGTTGTGGTGAACTGAAATGAGGTTGGTTGAGTTTAAACCAGACGCAGTTGCAGAGGTGATGCTGCAATGGAATGGATAATTATTGCATCTAAAGTTGAGAGATGTACCAGGTGCAACTGAGTGATAGGTCTTGAGACAGGTGTTTGAAGCAGATGGGGCTTAAGAAGTTACAAGGGAGCTTCAACAGAACTAATAGTGAGTTGCAGACAAGCAGGAGACGTTAAGATGAATGTGTAGGATTAAATTCTTACATGGGTGATGTTATTTTGGTAATAGCAGAGGCTGCTTCTGAAGTTTGTCTAGTAGATGGTTCTGATGGAATTGCAGGTGACTATGCAAAATGGTGTTTGTTGTGACAGAATTGCAGAATGAGTTGCAGTTGCAATTCAGGTACTGGTGGTATAGAGAGCAAAATACTGAGAATGTCTTGATGGCAGTTGAATGTATGTCTGAGCTGAAATTGCAGGGTCAAGAAGCTACAAAAGGTGTAGTGGCTTTGAGATGGATCTGGTAGTGAAACTGCAGCCGAGTTGAAGTCAGTATCACCGAGAAGAATGAACCGTTGGTTGTGAAGCTCCAATGGGTATTTCAGCTGAGCTGAAATGGAAGTGGATTAGACTGTGCTGGTGGTGGAAGTTACATTGCAGATTGTGTTGAGTAAGTGTGCAGCTATAACTGGTGATGCAGATGTTGCTGGTAATAAGAAGAGGAAGTTGGAGCTGAGATGATGCAGGAATGAAGTGGTGTATATGGCTGACGAAGCGCCAACATGGTTGGTTCTGGAGTTTGTGATGCATTATCATTGTACAACAACATTTGGCCAGTGCAATATTGCAACAGCTCTGGCCAGGACAAGTCAGCTACTGAGTTAGACTCTAACTCAGATCACTCAGCCTTTGACTCAATAGCGCCGTTAGTGTCCGTTAACTTGACCGTCGGTTTTAACAGCTGACCATTATGTTTGACCGGTGATCGGGTGGACTTTGCCGGTCACCTGAGCTACTTCTCCGACAACTTTGCCGGCCAACTTCCGGCCACTTATATGGGTCTTCGACGATTACTTGTGGGACATATTTTCACATGGGTATTCCTCACATATGGGCTTGGTGGACATCTTTGTATTGGACTTTGGGCTTTGAAGACCTAGTTTTGGAAAAAGGAAAGCTACAAAAAGAGAAAGTTTCGACTTCTTTTGGATATCACGTACACTACTACTTGGAGCTTTTGGAGAGCGGCTGGTAGGCTTATAAAGAGTACCTACAATAATAACTACAAGTGCACAGTGTCGATATGCAACACAGGGCAAGCACAGGTCGATCCACAAAGACAAGGTGGGTGTAAGTTGAAGCTACGTTCTTACTAATACTGATTCGAAACAAGAGTAACCAAAAAGGGAATTTTGTTTGTCGAAACGGCCAGATGATGGTAGTGACTGAAATAGTAAAACAAAATGAAAAGAGTAATCTACAAGCAGATAAAAAGGGTGATAGGGCTGTTGAATCCACCTCTTAACCTACACTAAATCAATTCAGTCTCAATAATGTTCTTGTCCCTTGTATAGACAACGGTGAACTTCTAGGCTCTGCCGACTATCTAGATGGCAGTGAAGATTCTAGTCTGCTGCACATCAAAGGGTGGTTTCAGGAGGAAGGTTTAGTATCACTAAGATAATTATCTAATCCTAGTATTAGCTGCCCTCTCACAAAACAACTAACCGCAAATCAATCACTTAGATGAGTAAACAATCCTGATATGGATATTCTAATCACAACTAAGGTGTCCCTCCAAAGCACTAACATGTCGATTAAAGCACAACTAGTCAAAGGATCGAACAATAATTATTTAAACATGAGTTGCAGCACAATCAACATAGTGATGTTCTAACTACAATGGATACATGGCATACACTGTAAAAGCAAAATGATGAAGGCTCAGATTATATTTATCCAAAACATTACAGCACAACAAGAACAATATCAATTCTCGAATTAAACTGAGCAATGGATTAATGGTTTCATCTAAAGCCTAACTATGAAATTAGAACATCCTGGAGATAATAAAATCAAACATGAACTACTGCTTGGTGCACCGGCTAATCCGGGCATGAATTTTACATCAAACCTGTCATCTATTTATACATCCATTTCTTCTCAATCACTTAAATTTGAAAATTAGAGAATACCCACTCACCCAAAAGATGTTTTCCGACAAACCCGTTCTGCAAATCAGACCTGAAACTCTTGATTTGATGTTTGCTTTAGCTATTGAAGATAACCCTAGCCTTATCTCTCTCTCAATCCTAGCTTTTAGGGTTACTATTTTTGACAAGAGAAAAGATAAGATTGAGAGAGATATAGACTAAGAGTCTAATTGCATAGGGTGGTTGATAGAGTGGCTGAGCTAAGAGGTAGTCGGGGATAGAGTTGATTGATGGAGGTGAAGGTACTAGTTCTGTTAAATAGAGAAGAGAGAAGAAGAACGAAATGGAGGAAGTGTTTGTCTTCTATTCGAATAAGGGAGGAAACAAGATGCTAGGGTGTTAGGTAGGTTCTTCAATTGTTGATGTCTCTAGCGTAGATGCCATTGGATGCCAATCATCTGTATCGTTGAATCTGACGGCTCAGGATGGGGACGGGCTTTGGTTTGGATTTATCTCTCCTAGGCCTATGGCTTCTTCAAAGCTAAATAATCTCAAGCCCGCTTCTAGTTTTGGGTCGTGCAAATGACATTCTTCACTTGCGGATGAGGTGCAAACAATATTCATCACTGCCTTTTAGCGGGAGCTTTGTTTCCTTTCTTCCATTGTCACTAATTCTCCTCTTCTTTTGGCTTTTCAATTCATCCAAGCTTTATTTAGTACCTAAAAACACAAATTAATTAGTATAAATATTTATTCTTGAAAACAATGAAAACACGGAATTTGGGATAATATATGATTCTAAAGCACAAAAGATGAGATAATTGCCAATAAAAAGGTGTAGAAATATGCAATATTTGATACTCATCAAATACCCCCAAACTTGAATTTTACTTGTCCTCAAGTGAAACATAAATTAAGAAATCCTAACTGTACCACTGTCGCTGGTCTCTTGAATGCATTTAGCGTCTGCACTAAGCCTGTAAACCCCTAGGTGTCCCTAGTTGGACGAGTTGTAGTCTCGTGAGGGTTTACCAGAGGTGTACCCACAAAACCTTCTCCAACTTCAGAGCGTAATGGAGTCCTAAGCATCCAAGGAGCTATGAGGACATAGAGTTTCTGCATGCTAGTAATAATAAGTTAGAACTACCAAAAAACGCATTCTCATCCTTAAGAGTTGAGCGAGAAATAACCATACCATATGAAAAGAATTCCGGGTTCGAGAGTGATCACAAGCCTCGACTTCGCCTCACCAATAGGGTTTTATGATAATTGCACTCAAAAAGACCGCCTTTTTAGTCTCTCATGTGTGCGAGGTGTATAAAGAGAGAAATCCACGCACACGTTGAATGGTGGGAAGGAAAACCTTCCGAAATAATTTCTGGAGACTCCACATAATTGTGGACAAAAATAATCTTTTTCTGGTGATCTCTAAGAAAGGAAATCAATCATTATAGGAGGATGGGAATACTCACTTACCTTCACATCTGATCGGCAATCAACACCACTGTCACAACATCCATAGAAACGTCTTCAATCTTCGGTCTTCAACTGTTGATGATGAACTTCTGAACTTCTTAGAACCTTGACAATTTTTGATTTTTCTCTTTAATTTCTTGTTGCTTGAAATTTCCTCTCAAATTCTTCTTTACCATGGTGTTTATCAAACAAAACTAAAAACAAACTGTATTTTTCATTTTTTTCATTTTTTTTTATATTACAAGATGACAAACTGAAAATAACAAAATAAATAATGAAACTACTAAAGCCATGTAGGAAGGACTTTATCACTTAATTCTTCACAACCTGTATTGTCTTGATTTTATGAACTTCACTATTTCTCATCTTTTTCTGTTTTCTTTGCTCTTTGATAGGTGTAGAATACACCGTATTTAATATCTAGTATTTATGCTTTCTTTGCGAGTTTTCTTGTAAATTATGTATCTTATGTTTACTTTTGAGTTTATTAGGTGCAATGGAGTCATTTGGAGCAAAAAGAAGTGAAAATAGCTACAAAGTGAAGTCACAAGTGAAGAAGGGCCAAAGACCAATTGGAACTCGTTCAAATACAAGATTTCTACTTTTCATTGTGTAGAGGACGAGAAGTTGAAGACAATGGCGAAAGAACGGAGTCATTCTGAGTTCGTATGAAGAAGTTATGAGCAAAACAAGAACTTTGAAGACTACAAGGGCAACATGGTCATTTTCCAGGACAAGTGTTATTGACACCCCACTGTATGTTAAGGGGCAGTCATTCTGATAAGGGGTGAACTGTTTCAAAGGGACTGCTAAAGGGAGTCTGATCTTTTACTTAGGGGGAAGCGTAATTCAAAACATGTTTTAAGGCACCTATCGCCTTGCTAAGGGCACCTTCTTCTTCTTCTTCCCTAACTCATCCTCGACGGAGGTTTGGTTCCGAACCATTATTCTTGATTTATAGAGTTTGGAGATTAACAGGGAATGGTGATTGATGGAGTTGATCAGAGGCTAAAGGAGATGGGTTTTGAGCTCGTGTTGGCAGCAATGAAGCTTAGCTCGTTGTGGGTGTTGCTGGCAATGATCACGATGGTGATAATGATGTTGTTGATTAAGAGAGGTTGCTTTAATGGAGTTCGATGGCAGCAATGGTGTTATGGGACAGTGTTGGCATTTGCAGCTGCCATTCTTCGATCGATTCTTGCAACGGAAGATGTAGTGATCGTGATGGAGATTGTCACAGATGGTGGAGTTACTCGAGTGCGTAGTCATGGTTATGATGGATAAGGAAGTTACGGAGTTGAGTCTAGGCTGTTGCATTGATGGAGAGGAGCTGTTGGCATGAAGGAGTTTTCTTCGATGCTGCCATTGACAGCATGTGATGGCGTTGATGATTCAAGGGGAGTTTCAGTTGTTCATGGAGGAGCTCGAGTCAACAGAGGAGAAGTGAGCAGAGAATGATACAAAGAGCTATGGACTGAGCTTGGCAATGGATGGAGCTGATGCTGTGCTTATATGGAAGAAATCAGGCGATGGTAATGGCGGAGATGCTCGGTTCAGTAAAAGGTTTTGCCATGGTAGAATGGAAGAAATCTTTTTGGAAGTTAAGGCGGCGATGGTGGTATGAAAGTGATGGAGTCTTGGATGAAGATCTGAATGTAGAGTTTGGCAGGGACAGGAAACTCGGAAAAATGAGAAAGAAGGAGATGATATGGACCGAGAGCTCGAGTCCGAGGTGCGATGAGGAAGGTGCGGTTCGAAGAGATCGAAACTAGGACGGTGGGCGTGGCGATGAGATGACGAGAATGAAGGTTGTTGTTGGCGATTGATGCCATTGATGACCGCAGAGTGATGTTGTTGGAAGGTCGGAGGTTAACAAGGAGCTGCATTAATGGAGAATGGAGATGGTTCGTAATGTTTGGTTGCTGCCACGATGTTGTTAACGTTGAATGCATGAAAGATGATGGTTGTCGTCTTGATTGATAGAGACGACGAGGAGGAAGGCATGGTTGCCATGATCGAAGGATAAGGAGAGTTAGAGTCGAGAAGAAATGGAACTTATGTTGGAAACTCGGAAAGGAGTTGGAGCCGTGAACGGAGTTTGAGAAGGAAGAAAAGAAGAAAGTGTTGCCGAGTTTATGGAACTAACGGCGGGATCGAAAGGCTAATGAAATGGGCTGGACTTTGGCATTTGACTCGAGCCCATTAGGCCGTTTTGAGAACTCACGGCCGGGCCATTTTAGCGATGACTTGTGTTAAGGAATTGTGGCGAGTTTTGGCAACTACTTTCAACCGGGTTCGATGCACGGGACACAATTCCTAAGGAGGTGCTCTTTCCTATATTTGCTAGGTTTCCTAGTTTCTTCAAGAAGAGGTTATAAAACTCTATATATAGGGAAGCTTAGATAGATTTTGGGGGATCTCTTTTATCTTTTTGCCTCTACTTTGTTTTCTAAGGTTTAGAAACATGAAAACTTTTCTTTTTCTTCTTGTTATGAACTCCATGAATATGAGCTAGAGTTTTCTTTTGGTTATGGATTAGTTGGATTTCCAAACATGAGTTTTTGTTCAATAAATTAGTTTTCTCTCATATTATCGTTTATGATTCACCATTAATATTGTCATATGATTGAATGTTTGTTTTGTCGAGTTGCAAATTGGTAGAACTCACATGCATGTATTTTGCTAGATTAGGGTTATTATACGCAAAAGTGATAATTCCTGATTTGAAGTAGCATAAATATGATTATAGTTTGTAGTGATATATTTTTATGATCAAATGTGAACCATAACCTTTGTTAAATCGGATTAGTGCTTTTACACGTTCGATTACTTTGATTGGCCTGATTTCATAGAACCTATTGCATCTAGGGAATTAAACTTGATTAGTACTTTTACACGTTGGGTTATTCTTTTAGATAGAATTCATATTCGCATCTTTTAATGTGTTTGTTGATGACAAGAGGAGATTAGCGGGATATTCTTGCGATCAAGGTATTCTAGGGCCTTTGATAAAAGTTGAGATTAAAATATCAATTCTAGTTATTGTGTAGAAAACATGTTTGTGATTGAAGACGAAATCCATGACCAATACTTTCTCATCCTTGATTTGATTTGTTTACCTTTATTGTTTGCTTTTATTTAGTTTTAATTTTATAAAAATCAGAAAACCCCCGGTGTTTTATATAGGAAACCGAAACATATTGACAACCTAGACCTCTCTGTGGGAACGATCCTTTCTTGCCCTTGCTTCATTTAAATTTAGCGAGTAAGAAAGTGAAATTATTTTTGACGCTTACGACAGCGATCACTCTTTGTACTGTATCTTCACTTTTGAATATGACTTTTTTCTATTCCTTGTATTGTTGCATGTAAACCTTGGACTATCTCATCTTTCTTTATAGAATCTGACGTTGCTCTGGTCGTTGATGATGATGTGTTTCTATGGACCTGTTGATGTTGTCGAGTGAGAGAATTGTGATAACTGCAAATCAAACTACAAGAAGGAGTTTTCATCTTTAGACGTCATCCTCATGATTGACGGAATTAGCACTCAAGAGATCAAAAATAGTGCTGAAAATGGTGCGAAGTTGGGTAGCTCACCATTCCTCTAAAAGGACTTTTTAGATAGTCACAAAAATTGAAGGTCGGTGCCTCGCTTGATATAAAAATAGGTAGTCTCCACTAAGGGTGATCACAATTCTACTACCAAATATCTTTGCAGCACCTAATTTGCCCACCGGCATGGTTAAATCCAACTTTAACGCTCAGACAAACAAGAAACCCGATTGTGTTCCCCAGTACTTCCAAGTTCAGTTATTTCGGTCAGGCTCTCTATGTAAACATAGCTAGAAGCATGCTAGTGACTCTAAAATCTCTACAAGTTGGAGGTTTTATGCAATTTTTTGATATTTTTTTTATATATAAAATGCAAAAGACTAAAAACTCTATATGCAAAATACTCCCCCACACCTAAATCTAACATTGTCCTCAATGTTTCAAAAGATGGTAACAATTTAAACAATGACATAACATGAGAACCTTGTTGATCAGAGAAAAGGGCAGAGATTACCGGTATGTCGGCGAAAGCAAGATTAAAGCTTCATTATTCATGGCTAGAATCCAACATTTTCAGCTGAGATCATATTGGATTAGCACAATATATACAAAATAAAAGAAGACTTAATCGACTCAAGATAGAAAAAATATAACATTACCCTCTTTTGGATTATATACGAAGGAGAATTCACCATACATTAACAATCTAAAGAGTTGAGGATCAACCCAAAGACGAATGCGAAATTTTAACGAGCTCACTGGTGTAATTGTAATATGATAGAAATGCAAGTGAGACTGCAAAACAAAATGATCTACCCCCAAACCTGGATTTTTCAACGGATATACTTTTGGACACAAAATCTAACAATTTCGGGGGTGCATCATGCACAAGGTCTGATTCAAAGTGGACATGTTCAGGGATGGATGGAGAGACATGAGTAAAATCCAACTGTAGCTTATCAAAGGTATTATATTTAGCTGCAAAATAGTCCAAGAGGACTTGGGAGGCACACAGTTCCAATCTAGATTAGGTATTCCCAGAAAAGTTGGTTTTACAATTTTGTTACAAACCAAATCTAAGTTGAGTGGAAGAGTCTCAGTTTGTGACTTAGGCAGGAAGGTAGGCACATTTAAGTTGTTTTCATGTGTAAGATCATGAGTACCATCACACACTCTCCCTAAGTTAGAAACAGGTAAATCATGTTCACATTCATAGAACAATTCATCGATCCCTAGTTTATAATCATCATCTAAAACCTTTGTGTCATGCATAAGAGAATAAGCGGGAGCAACATACTGTGTTCTAAGCAGGGAATCAGATGCATTTAAATTACATTCATTTTTAGCCTCAAAAATATCACTATGCAATCTAGTTTTTCCCAAGTCAGAAACAAATAGTCTTTATCATTGCTCACAGTCATCAGACATATTAACAAACCCCAACTCAGTATCATCAGCATCATTCAAAACTTTAGTTTCAAGCATAGGAAAATCAGAAGAAACATCATAATGGGACGGAGCGAGAGAATCATACACATCACTTATATTTTCATGCATAGGAACATTAGTGTGTCAATAGAGAAGATTCAACCTTTCCCAAGTCACACACAAGTTGTGTGTTATGCTCTTCTTCCGCAGGACAACCCGCACAAGCCCTACATCAAATACAAAATCATCTCGGATTGCAAATGAATATGAATATTAGAAGACACATCATCAATGGAAGTCTCTACACTATGGTCTGGAATTTCAGAGTCACATGACTCCGAAATTGACTCTTCAAGAAGAACTATCTCTTCTAACATCATATCATAATCCGAGTAATATGCATACTCGTCCCTACCACCATATTTGGGGTCCTTAGTCCACTCGTTCACCTCTACATTAGGTTTATATTCAATGTTAGTTATATGAGTAGGACTAGACAAACTGCTCTCAAAATTTGAGCCATTATCATCATTGTAACAGGGAGTTATGTTGCAAGTCTGCGGGTAGGGATGATTAGCTTGCATTTGACAGAGGCCAGCAACTTGATGCACTCTATATTGCCTAAATTCATGCAAAACATAGCATTTCTCAATAAGATGGCCTAAGCTACCACACAAGGTATAAACATATATTTGCATTTCTAATTCTGTGATTTGAGCTTTAATTGTTCCAAAAGTGATGATTGTGTGAGCTGGGCATTACAAAAATGTTCATTTTCTCCCTGTAGAGAATGATACACGTGCGAATAATTATTAGGGTCCATGTATTGACGCTCAGGACTATGAAAATGTCCATAAAAATCCCTATAACTATTGACATCATGGTCTGTGGGAGGCTCATAATGTGAAACATGCCTGTAAGCAAGTTCTCTAATGGATTTATGCTCATACCCAGTTGCAGACAAAAATCCAGACATTTTTTTTTTTTTAGAAAAAAAAAAACAAAACAAAATAAATCTATTTTAAATGCTTCTAACAAGTCCTAAACAGAATGATGCATGCAAATAATATATATAAGCTACTATGGTTAAACACAACACACAATATAATATTACACTAACAAAAACTAACAAGAAAAACTAAAAATGAAGTTGTTGTGACAAAGGCAAAGAGCTGTGACGTTTATCAATCCTGAAATGGGTTTCTATAGGACTATGGCAATGAAAATATAGTCAAACAACGAGAGGCCAACTCGTATTTGTTAACATGATATATATCATAATTGTTAAACCCAATATCAAACCATTCGGGCTAAGCAATTACAAGCAGTCTTAGACGCCATGTTATTGTAGTGTTATGAAACTTACCTCCGGTGCGCATCCGGGAGAAGACTATACCAAGCTCAAAATTTGAATATTGCTATTTTCTTTGTACACGTAGTAGTTTCTTTATTTCTCATTAGGCGCAACGGCAGCTCCTTCTCTATTGTCAGTAACTGTTATGAGCACTGATAACGCTCAAGAGAAAACTTAAATACCCAAATGTGTATATACAAAGCAAGGAAACAAATGAGTTACACTAACAATGACTCGAAAACAAAATTTTTAAAGAAATATATAAGACTAATCTAAAAATCAAGTAAAGTAAAGAAAGAAAACTTAATTTCTATACCGCTACCGAATCCCCGACAGCGGTGCCAAAAACTTGGTAGGCTTATAAAGAGTACCTACAATGATAACTACAAGTGCACAGTGTCGATATGCAACATAGGGCAAGCACATGTAGATCCACAGAGACAAGGTGGGTGTAAGTTGAAGCTACGTTCTTACTAATAATTGATTCCGAAACAGAGTAGCAAAAAGAGGGGGTTTTTGTTTTGCCTGAAAACGGCGGATGATGGTAGTGACCGAAATAGTCAAACAAAATGCAAGAGTAATCTACAGCGAGATAAAAGGGTGCTAGGGCTGTCTAATCCACCTCTTAACCTACACTAAATCAATTTAGTCTCAATAATGTTCTTGTCCCTTGTATGACAATCTGGTGAACTTCTAGGCTCGTGCACTCCCAGATGGCATGAAGATTCTGAGTCCTCTGCACATCAAAGAGTGGTTTCTGGGAGGAAGGTTTAGTATCACTAAGATAATTATATAATCCTAGTATTAGTCGCTCTCCACAAACCAACTAACCGCAGATCAATCACTTAGATGAGTAAATAATCCCACGTGGATATTCTAATCCGCAACTAAGGTGTCCCCTCCTAAAGCACTAACCGTCTCATTAAAGCACAACTAGTCAAAGGATCAAACAATAATCATTTAAGCATGAGTTGGCAAGACAATCAACATAGTGATGTTCTAACTACAATGGATACATGGCATACACTGTGAAAGCAAAATGATAAAGGCTCAGATTATATTTATCCAAAACATTACAGCACAACAAGAACAATATCAATACTCGAATTAAACTGAGCAATGGATTAATGGTTTTATCTAAACCCTAACTACGAAATTAGAACATCATTGAGATAATAAAATCAAACATGAACTATCACAGGGTGCTTCTACTAATCCGGCATGAATGTTACATCAAAACCTCTCCTCTATTTATACATCCATTTCTTCTCAATCACTTAAATTCGAAAATTAGAGAATACCCACTCATCCAAAAGATGTTTTCCGACAAACCCCTTCTGTAAATCAGACTTGCAACACTTGATTTGATGTTTGCTTTAGCTATTAAAGATAACCCTAGCCTTATCTCTCTCTGTTAGAGCATGGCTCGGTTGAACCCACCAAGCATTGGTATGTCAAGTTTGGTTATCATATTTTAGTGAATCAAAACTCATGTTAAGAGTCGTTTGATTATGTACTAGAGTAAACTCAAGATAGGTTAGCTTGAAAGTATTAGGACATGAGACATTACAAGTATTGCGAAGACTTGAATATGTGAAGAAGCAAGGAGCTACAACGACAACAATCATCCATCCACTTGAGGTTAAATGATATTTGACTTGAACTGTTTCATTCCCTAACGTATCTTTCAAGTCGGTCATATTGAAAACATAATCTGCCAAGCATATTTGAACTCTAGATAGACATTAGTATTAAGGAATACAATACGAGGTTTATTGCTTAACCATTAAACTTTGTAGATAAGACATCGCCATAATCATTTGAATGCTATTGTGATTATGTATGAGTATGAGGTGAGGATTTCATCATAGGGAACAATGTTTACATGTGTTATAATGAAGTAAGTTCATAAACTTGTTTGTGGACCGAAAAGGAAATTGCAGTGTAATTGGTTTTATTATTCATTAAATATCTTATGAACAACCAATATGTGTGATAGTAGTATAACCGCTCACAACTTGTTGTGTTCTTAGAATTGTTCTGAAAGGTCACTTATGGGATTGGTACGCTTTTATTAGTAAAAACCGATCTTAAGTAATCACCCGTGGTATGATCGGATTTTGTATGTTCGACCTTGTAAGGGAAAGGGAACCGATCCTAGTAAAGGGAAAGTAACCGATCCTGGTAAAAAGTGCGAAGACATCAAAGGGAACCGATCCTTGTAATGGGGTGCGGCAAGGTTTATAACGAGGAAAGGGAACCGATCCTATGGACATGTGCAACACATATGTGTTAGATAACATATATATGTGAGGAACCGATCCGTACCTACTCAACCGAACTTTTGGGAAGCTAGTGTGACTATACCTGATACTTACATGGAGGTAACCCGAAACTTGTTTGGTAGAACCGTAAACCCATGATTGTGATTGAATGTTGGTTTTGATCAATCACATAGTTCTTGAAAGTCGGATAACCAGTCAAACTTGTTTTGAAGAGTGGCAATTCGGTTTCAAAGGTTGTAAGTGTGAAAGAGAACTTACAAAGTTAAGATGTCGACAAACTTTGGTCACGTGTTGTGAATGTTTATTTTCAGAATTGTTCAAAGATATTCTACAACGGCTAAGGGAAGAGAACCTAGGATCGAAACATAGAAGTAAGTTAAGAATCTTTTAATTAAGTTTATTAATTTCATTTTTATTGGAACTTACGAGTGTGTGTGCATTTACTAATTAGATTTT